>JAPYZI010006723.1:0-20431 GCA_030523105.1 Ophioninae sp. A BG-2022a
TAGAGGAAATTGAAGGACGAAGAGCGAATAGAGAAGATCGAAGGACGAAGGGCGAAGAAAAGGGAGTGAAGGGCGAAGGACGAATAGAGGAAATCAAAGTACGAAGGGCGAAGAAAAGGGAGGGAGACGCAAAGGACGAATAGAGGAAATCGAAGGACGAAGAGCGAATAGAGGAAATTGAAGGACGAAGAGCGAACAAAAGGGAGTGGAGGGCGAAGGGCGAATAGAGGAAATCGAAGGACGAAGAGCGAATAGAAAAAATCGAAGGACGAAGGGCGAATAGAGAAGATCGAAAAACGAAGGGCGAATAGAAAAGATCGAAGGACCAAGGGCGAATAGAAAAAATCGAAGGACCAAGGGCGAATAGAGAAAATCGTAGGACGAAGGGCGAATAGAGAAGATCGAAGGACCAAGGATGATGAGAAAAAGAGGAGAGCGAAGGGTAAAGGGGTAAAGGGCGAAGGGAGAAAAGGAAGGGTGAAGGGCGAAGGGCAAAGAGAAGACGTTGAAGAAATAAGGAGCGACGAGGCGATCGAGCGAAGAATACCTGTACACATTTGTGTTTGTATGTGCGATAGGTAGCTGTACTGTGCCGGACATACGAGACGAGACTACGAGGGGCACACGGATCTCGCTGGTGGTACAAGTCAACGCGCGAGAGAGGCCCTTGGATCTCTGGAATGAGACACCGAAAGAGAGAGAAAGAGAGAGAGAGAAGAGCAGAGAAGAGACTCAGCCACCGGAATTTTAGCACTCCGAGTTCGAGTTACATACGCCCTTATGGCTGAAAATCGATGAATACACCGCTTTGCCCAGTGGCAAGTTGTGCAGCGGCGCGCTACTGGACCCGGCCGTGATTTATATCAGTTTCAGGACTAAACCCTTCTCCTTTTTTCCTTCCTTCATGCCTTATGCCGCGACGATGTCGACGCGCGGACGGACGGACGAATGAAGGCACGAAGGGACCAAGGGACCAACGTACGACGCCAACGAGCCTCGCTTTCCAACTTCCAATGTACCTCGCTACGTTCACCAACGTCCCTATACTTTTATACAGCCATGTCACTCTTAGACCCACCGAGATACTTTGCTCCCTCATCTACGTCACGGATTTCTTCAGGAATTCGGAACGGGTAATCTTTTCTTATCTTTTTTTTCTTCTTTTTTTTTTCATTCATGTCCACCAACTTCCGCTCGAAGCCCTTTGTAAACGCGAATCACAGGAATCGTTGTTTGGGTTTGTTTGCGTTTTCAATTTCCCTCATCAAGAATTAAAAATAAAAAAAAAAAAAAAATACATTTCATCAAACGTTTTTTCCCGTTTTATCGAAAACTTATTTTTCGTAACGATCACATCTTTCACGAAGTAAACAGTGCTCGTATTGCAACTTAGCCTATCGGCTAGAAATTCTCAATTACGTTAATCAAGTTCCAACGAAAAAAATACCTCAAAGCGTGAACAAAATTTCAATAAAAAAAAAAAAACAATCCCAGAATCCACAGCTTCTTCGTCAATCGATCCTGAATTGAAAAAAAATATGTAGAAGCTCGCACGGAACGATGTAACATCGTGACGATTTTTCAGAGAAAAAGAAAACTAGAAAAATTGCTTCTAAGCTTATAGACCCCAAATGGAGAATCGCGTCTTTGAGGTCTAAAAAAAGAATGTTCAATTTAGGGTTTTGAAAGTGTTTCGATATTTTTGAAATTTCAAGTAGAAAGAGTTGCGCACTAATATATAATATAATTATATAAATATAATTAATATTATTATATAATTATAATTATAATTATAATTAATATATTAATATTAATTATTTAATATAATTAATATTATTATATAATATTATAATTTTATTATATATTTATATATATATACATATGTACGTGCGTGTGTAGTCAAGAAGAGATACGTACGCTGTCTTTCAAACGCAAGTATCCGCATCGTGGCTCATTCTCTAGGCACTCACTTGGCTTTAATCAACCTCTCTCTCGGTCTCTCCTCATCGGGTATCCGGCGTGTATAACATTCGCGCAGGGCCCTCGGAGGGGCGACGTCCTCGTCGGAGCTTTCAACCTTCGTGTAACACTGTAATTGCAAATATAATTCATATCGCACTGTGACGTCTTTCCGGTTTAACCGTGGCAGTCTTCATCTCACCCTTACCAACCAACCCGGCTCCTCCTCCCCACCTCCGCTGGGTTTCCTCTCGAGGAGACGAAGGAGAGAGAGAATGGAAAACCAAAGAGAAGGTATACGTCGGAAAGGGTACCCTGGTAAGGTTTTGGAAGGAAGAAGAGGAGGCAAAATTATGATTAGGGAACGGAGTCGAATGGCATGCGAGGGTGCGCTTCTTGCAGCCGGTACCGCACCCCCTCAAGAATTTCGGTGTATATCTTGGCCCTATCAACCCTCGAGGATTCCTTATCCCCATCTATGGGCCTTACGTATATATATATAACGGTAGAAACTCACGCTCGGGAGGCTTCCGAAGTCTGGCACCTTCCCCCGTTTAATTAAATTCCCCACCGGAAGAGCTGTAAGGTCGAAGATCGGGAGAGAAGAAGGAGGAAGAGAATAAGGGCTCCGAACCGAAGGCAATGTGCGGCACACTGTTTTTTTTTTTTTTTTTTGGTTTTTTTTTTTTTGTCACGACACTTAGGCTTCAACCGATCGCTGTCGTCGTCGTTCTTGTTCGCGAATCAATCTTTCACCCTCTTAATCACCTTCTTTCATTTTTTTCTTTTGCTATCGGCTGTATATATATATATATAGTTTTTTTTTACACTCTTCTCAATTCCCTCTTCGTTCTTCCCCCTTTATACACCTTTTTCTACTCCCCTTTTCCGATCCTCGAACTCCGGGTAGTTTTTCTTTTTCAACTCTGCCAGCTTTTTTCGCTCCCTTAATTTGTCTCTTTCTCTTTCTCTTTTTCTCTCATTTTCTTTTTCTCTTTTTCTCTTTCGCTCTCTCTCTCTCTCTCTCTCTCTCTCTTTCGCGAAGCCTCACGCACCAACGATTGCTAATTGACGGATGAATTAATTAGCGCGGATGTGATCGATCGAGAGCCCGGCCACTTCGAGTCTTCTGCTCACTTTAGCGTTCTCGACAACCCTCGTGCCATTCCTTTTTACTCCTACGTTTTTTTTACCCCACTGATTGCTTTTTCTCTCTTTCTCTGTTTTTTTTTTTTACTAGGATAAAAAATTCTTCTAGGCCGAGACGAACTTGCGTATATTTATCGCGGTGTTGAAACGAACGCGTTCCTTGAGCACTCACCGTCGAAGAGATCGATCGATGATCGCGATCTTTTCACCACTTTTTTTCCCTCCTCGCCTTCGTAAGCACTTCATTTCTTTTTTTTTCTAACCAGTCACGATTGTCGATGCCAATTAATACTGCGTTCACGTCGTTTTTTGCCTTTTTTTTTTTCTTTCGATTTCTCCTCTGTGACAAATTTCCCAAAGGAATTGACGGAGCTTTGAAATAATTATGATTCAGCACAGATATTTCGGATTTTCTTTTCTTTTTTTTTTGCGTGGACGAATTTCTACTGGACTGATAAAAAAGGTATTGAAAATTCGTAAAATTAATTGTTTCGAAAGACACACCATAAAATTCGTAATCAAAGTGTAATTAAAATTAGAAAATATAAAAAAGATTCTTCGTGAATGGAAATTTGGAAAGTTCACGAAGAATCGCTCGTATATTTTCTTATTTTCACTGTCATTTGATTATCAATCTTTTTCGTCTTTCGAAACAATCAATTTTACGAATTATTCAATATTTTTTTACCAGTCGAGCAGAAATTTCAAAAATTTGTTTAGTACCTGCATGAGCATGAAAAATCAAGAATATTGTTATTTAATCGCATACTTTCATAACCTAAAACATCTACTTTAATTTGCACCAAAAATCGTGACAAAAATTGAAAAATTGCTAGAGTTTTATTTTTTTATTTAGCTAAAATGACTTTCTTTCATATCCATTTCTAATTAATAAACGTCATTGATAATTAATCATTCGAATCAGCGTTTCTCGCTTGAAAATCGGAAAGCGCTATCGCGACACGTGTCCATTAATATAAACTGGCGGAGGACCGGTGTTTCCGGAAATTCATCGGGGTTAGTCTCGCGTGCGAGAGACGTTGAGCGTAAAGTCGGTGGACGTTTATTCTGGCATCCGCCGCGCGCGCTCAGAGACCAGAAGAAATCGGGAGGCTGTTCTCGAATGATGAAGCCGCGATGTTTGTATGTGTGTGAAAGAGAGAGATATACAGAGAAAGAGAGGTTACACACAGCCTGTGGCGTTAATTGAAACGCGCTTAGTCGACACGTTTACCTCCCCCCTTCCTCATATCCGTTTCACCCTCGCTTCTTCTACATAAGTCTCGGAGAGCTAGGGGCCCTCATTCAACGACGATTTTCACGGTGAAACCGAAACGGAGCATACCGAGAGGGGAAAACTCGTGTGTCGCGTACCACCTCGCATGAATTTAACGACGGTAGTACGATTCCTTACACGTACAGGGTGAGTTATATCTAAACAAGACGAAGGATGCAAAGTTCTGAAAGCAAAGCTTGAAAATCGCGGAAAAAAAACCACTCTCTAAAGTCTGGGATTTGAACCCGCGACTTCCGGATTAAGACCAACACAAGCTGCCACTGAATATGCGGTTGGATTTCATTCAGAAATTACCCAAATTCGTCAACATTGGGTTTGTTGAATTCAGCCATTCAACATCAGAATCAAGGCACGAATTTCAGCCAGTTCCAAGGTTGAATATCATTTTCATGTTCGTTATTGAGTTATCTTACACTTTTTACCTTAAACGTCGAACTTTAGAATCGTTTTTGTTCTAGAATCGCATCCATACCAGACTCAGAAACTTCTCATCTTCATTCGCAGAAGCCTGAAATTTTATCTTTGTTCGACCTTGGAACCTGAATCATTTTTATATACACCGGAAACGCAGAACCTCAAACTTGTTTTATCTTTGTTCGACGGAGCGCCTGAAACCTATTTTAATCTTTGTTCGACGTGAAACCTCAAACCTGTTTATAACTTTGTTCGAGTCAGAACCTTAAACTATTTATCTTCGTTCGACGCGGAGCCTGAAAATCTCAGAAAAAAAACCACTCGACCAACCCTGGATTTGAACTCACGACCTCAGCGTTCGGACGATTCTACGCTACCACTGGACCAAAGTAAATCTCGTAAAAAAAGTGATTCGAATATACCGACGTGTTAAAAAAAATCCATGTTCAGCGAATTCAGACTTAACGACTGATCGTTATCGACTAATTCCAACCTCTATTCGTGTTCAGTTGATTCCCTTTAGCTTTAGGAACTCAGCGCTTCTCCCGAAAGTTCCGCAAAGGATTTTCCGGATTTTTAAGGTTAATCTCGAAACACACACTTTTTAAACTGATCTACTTATACGTCTGAACAAAAACGCCTCGCTGAAAAACGCCAGTGAAAAGGGCGAGGAAAAAAAATAAAGGAGTGCACCGCCCGGGAATCGAACCCAGGTCGCAAGGATGGGAGTCTTGCATGATACCACTACACCAGCGGTGCAGTTGATGCAATTTGCGAACGACCGAGCCCTTCCACAGCCTGAATTCGCAACATCGAATCCTCCGCGTTATTATTTTAATATTTCTTCACTTCGTGTTTTTATGGCCACTTTGAACGAACATTCAAATCAAACGTTAAAAATCCAAAAAAAATATTAGTATCAAATCATCTTTTATTTCGTTATTAACCAACATTTTCAATACAAAAATCGTTTGTTTGGGCTTGTTTCCGTTTGGTTTGTGTTAGCGAATCGATTATTTTTTCTTTTCCCTTGTATTCGTGCATTTAAAATTCGTCATGCAAAAAGTATTGTTTTTTTTTTTTTTTTCAATTAAAGGTCCTTAAATATAAATTCAACAAAATTGGGTTCAATATTAAATTTGATTAACGAGTAATAAAAATAGAAACACTCAATGCAGAAAATTCACAAAAAAAACATGATTTTTCTGACGTTCGCAATGAGAAGTTCGTAGCGATGGTTATTTGGGTGTGTTCTAGTTTTTCGTATTATCAAAGTGATCCACCCGGTACGTATACGCGAATGAGAAAGGGTATGATGGCAGTGCCATAATGAGGATCGCTCTCCCTCCTGAACACCAGTAAATTCTCATTTGCTTTACGTGTGTCGTGATCGAGCGTCTCTTAGCTGTTTCCCCCCCCCCCCCCCCCCCCCCCCCCCCCCCCCCCCCCCCCCCCCCCCCCCCCCCCCCCCCCCACTCACCTCCACACAAGAGACAGAGATAGATGAAGAGAGAAGAAAATCTCTGTCTCCCAATCCATGGAAAAATCTGATAATTGCCAATACCAGGTTTGTTCAAAAAATAAGGTGACTCTTCAAATTTCGCTGCCTACGTGAATTCCATTTTTAATTGTTTTTGTTTTTTTTTTTTGTTCGTTACGTTGGTACACGCGTGCCCAACATATATCAATGTTATCAGCCATTTTGCATATTCCGTTTGTTTTTTTATTGATGTAAAGAAGTTAGACGTGTTTTGGTTGAGGTTGGCGATTGTTTCGCTATCGAAAACAATGATACATCCGGTGAAGCGTCGTTGCTCGTTTCGTGATGTGTTTTGGGGAAAAACAAGATCGCGATCGATGGCTCAGCAATCGTATTCACCGGACTTTGCCGCCCGGGACGTTTTTTCACTTCCGAAATAGATATTGATGAATAGATAAATATTCTTTTCGAAAAATAAATAGTCACTTTACCTTTCGAAAAAATCTCGTTTACACCCAATAATAATTAATGATTTTTAAAATATAAAAACATTTCCAATCGCTTTACAAAAATGTTGTCTATGTCCAATACTGAGAGGTTAAAATAAAAATCGATAAATATTTACGAATCGAGAACACAAAAATGGAGAAATAAAAATAATTGTTTTTCATAATACGAGGCATCTGGAATTTGCTTCCGGACGTTATGTTTTCAACCTACCCTCATGCATAATTGTTCACTCGCAGTTTACAGGCAGCTTATGAACGAGAATCCAGGAATTTGCGGAGAGCACCCCCGTTTTATCCCTCGCTGATTTTAACAACTCGCGTATGATGGCAAAATACAATTTACAGCGCCAAAAGCTTTGCAACTTTCTTTTTTTGTTTGTTTGTTTTTTTTTTTACTGTATCGACCGTACACGCACGAACCCGTGGTTTTTTCACATTTAATTGCAAATGCAGCCCTTTCCCTCCCCTCTTCAACTCTCTCCTCCAACGAACCTCGTACCGACGAACGAAATTATTAAAATTAATTTTCCATCCCCTCCGAGACACGTAACTTTCCATGCCGACGTGTATAATTACCGGAGTATTAAAAAAACATGAATTTAAAAAAATACAACTCGTGTACCCTGGTACGAATGTGTTTCCGGGTTCGTATGGCTAATAACAACTATAACACTGCCATCATACGTATTCAAATGTCTGGCCGTCGACAGTTCCCGATCCCGCTCGTATTTACCGAGTTTGGCAACCCGTAAATCGTTCCCACGAAATCCTGAATTATCTGCACGTGTCATTTGAAAAAATTAACATTTCTGCTATTCGAAAAAAGAAATAAAATTGTGTAATTGTATTTTTATCAATTTAATTCATTATTTGCTCAATTTATATTCGGATAAAAATAGATTTTTGATTATGTTGCACTTCGATTCATTTATTTATTTGTCGGTGTCGAAAAAGAATGAAAATAGAGAAAAGGACAAGAAAAAATCTTAGCTGCAACATCGTTTATTGTATATATTTGTAAATATTACATTTTTCTAAAATTTATAAATAATGGTTTTATTCAAATTTTAACAATTATTTATTTTCTCAATATAATAATTTAATTCAATTTTAAATTATTATAATAAATGGGTATTCAATTGTCAATTCCGTGGTGCATTAAAAATGTAACAAACATTAAAAAGCCATAATTTTTACATCCCCCAAAGTGTGAAATAAAAACAAAAAAATTGATTAAAAATAATAATTGAAATCAATTCAAAATAATTATAATAAATTGATGTTCAATTATTAAGTTTATTTCATGGTGTATCAAAAATGTAAAAACCATGAAAAAGCCATATTTTTTTAATCCCCCAAAAATGTCTAATTAACAATTATAAAATTGTTTAAAAACAATAATCAAATTTATTTTAAAATCCCGATAATAAATTTACTTTGAATTGATTATTTTGTATCTTTTATTTCCTCAAATGCCCGAACAAAAAATATGCCCAGTATTTTCACACCGACAATTGTCAGTGTTCTCTCGCGATCTTTTAACGGGGACGAAAATAGTTCGTACAGGAACGATTCACGGAGAAACGCGTTATCTTCGTGTCCCCGTTTTCTTTCGTCTTTTTTTTTTGTGCAGTTTTTGGTGTTTTCGAGGGCGCAACGCGACGCCGAATGCAGGGATAAAAAAATGCGCAACGGCGGGTAGAGGGAGGACGATCGTACAGCACGATGCATATTTATGTAAACCACACGGTGGTGGATATCTCGCGGAGAAGAAAAACGACAAGAATGAGACTTACGTGCATGAGCGGCAAACTCGGGATGCTCATGAACATACCGTCGAGCAAGGGTACCAGAGGGAGAAAGAGGAAGGGAGAATAATGGAGTAGAAAGAGAAATATACAAGAGCGAGAAAACTGCGAGGGTGTACGAGCGATTCATAAATACCTCACTCGCGACTACCTTATGAGACTTGGAATCTCCACTGCACTCACATTATTCATATTCAAAATATAGATATACAGGGTGTCTTCAAAATTTGACAAAACCCAAACAAATAAATAAATAAATAAAAGAATAAAACTACCTAAAACTCAACTACTGCTAACCCAAACAAACCCAAACAATAGAGTAAAAAATATATTCTTCCTTTCCAAAATAGTGGAAAACCAGACTCACGGTAATGAATTTATAATGATATTTTCTTAAATATTTGAATTCTTATAAAAATCGACATTTTGGAAGATACGTTCCAGAATTTTAGGATTCGGTGATCAAGAGCCTCTCCGGAAGGTCGTGCTTATTTTTCGGCCACCCCGTACTGATGTATAAACGAAGTCGACTGAGTAGAACGTCGGAGAACGTGGAAGCGGATGAGAGAGACACATGCGTGTACTTTGTTAACTTTTATACGTGAGAGGTGGCTCGTAAGTGAGCAATCGTTGTATACATAATGTCAGATACGCGCTCGTATACAAGCCTCCTACAACGCCTGTGTTACAACGTTACGTCATAGTTTCAGAAACGACGAGAATATACAAACACGAAAAATGAGGGAAAATTGCTTCATTTGGATGTCAGCTTTGGATCGCTCTAACCTCTTTTTTTTGGAATTTCGAAAAAAAATGTTTTCGATTTTGTAGGTTAGGGAATTTGGACAAAAAGAACGTTTCGAAACTTCATTTTTTTAGTGAACCCAAACGAAACCCAAACAAATCCAACTCCTGAAAATTGAAGGTTGAACGTTCGAAAATCGAGCGAGGAATATTAAACGAAACCCCGAGCTCGTAGGAGGAAATTTAACTCGAAGGCGAACCTGTAAATCAATAGACAAGGGTGAGTAGACGGTTTCGGTATTAGCGATAACGCGAGGATCGTAACGGGCGTGTTAACGTCACAGATCCTTGGCTCCGGGCTGGGCGTGTGTGTAGCGTGGAAGCCAAGGGCGTGCGAGGAATCGAGAGGGTGGAAGTACAGACAACATCGCGTAGATAGGGTGATAACTCAACCGCACGAGCTATAATTATCAAACCGGGTAATTGTTAATTATTGCTCCATTGTTTGGGTCGACGGAGTAATTAACGCGTTTGTAGCGCTCGACGAGAGGAGTTTTACCGCCGCTGCTATTCCCACTTCTATCCCTTGCCCTTCCGCGAGTACGCCGCGTTTGGGTTACGTCATTTTGCGTGTGTAACGTCTCACGCGATTCCGAGGATTGATTGGCCCGCGACCCCTTCTATTTTCTACGTCCCAATCTCAATTTCCAGCAATCGCGGATCAATGGTATTTACTCCTGGCGCCTTTTTCCGGTAACCGGGCATTTCGGAACTATCTACCCGGTGCGCGACTTTCGGAAACGCCCAACGAACGAGTCCAGGTCACGAAGAATTATTTTTTCGAAGCAGAAATTGATTTTTTGGTAACAAAAAATTTGTCGCCAACTTGGCTTTGAACTCGCGCTGTGCGAACGCGAAGCCCGTACGTTGCCACCACGGCAACACCAGTTACGAAATTTTATTGCATTGAACATACTTATAAGTTACAAAAAATACATTCAACGATATTTAAGTTTAAAATATATCTATCGGAATCGTTTTTGAAGTACGAAATTAATTGTAACCCTTATTTAATTCAAATGCAACTCTTTAATACCTACGAAAATGCATCCTCGAAAAACTCCCTCGTCTCGATATTTTCCAAAAGACTTTCCTCACGTTTGCAAATAATTTTGACTGTCCACCGTTAGAATTAACCTACCTCAACCTTTTCCATTTGTACCTCGAGAAAAAAAGGCATCGCTAGATGAATGAACGAGGAAAAAAATAATGTGTTGTTGCACCGCCCGGGAATCGAACCCAGGTCGCAAGGATGGGAGTCTTGCATGATACCACTACACCAGCGGTGCAATTGATAGAAACTTTCAACGACAGTCGTCTTATGTGTATCCTAAATACGACATATCGAATTCTTTACGTATATTTGTTTTATATCCAAATCGAAACTCTTGATTAACGAACGTTAAAATATTCTATTTTTTTCTCTGAAATAAAAAATATCCTATTCATTCAACGATTTTTCATTATTCACTTTAAACCTAACTCCGAAGTTATTGACTTAATAGTTAACTTAAAAGTTAGGCTAAAAGTGAAGTTACGCATTAAATAAGCCTTTAAGTCGAAAGTTGAGTTAACCGCTAAGAGAAAATAAAAATTAACTCAACCGTTAATTTGAGTCAACCGATAAGTCAAAAGTTTTGGTAAGTTAGCCCGCAATTACGTCGAATTAAGCTCAGTTGATTCGAGCTTTAAATTGCGTTGAGTTAAAAGTGAAACTCAATATCAGGTTGAGTTAATCGAAATTAAATCTTCGGTCGAGTTAAAAATTAACATCGAAATTAGCGTGACTCAATCGACTACGGTTGAGTTAAACGTTGAGTCGAGTTTGTCGACTCAACAGGCGAACTCAACTTCGGTTGAGTTAAAAATTAACTTGAAATTCGGCTGAGTTAATACGATTCAAAAGTTAGGTTGAGTTTGTCGACTCAGTCGACGGACTCAACTTCGGTTGAGTTAAAAATTAACTTGAAATTCGCCTGAGTTAATACGATTCAAAAGTTAAGTTGAGTTTGTCGACTCAATCGACGAACTAAACTTCGTCTTAGTTAAAAATGTACCCGAAATTAGCTTGAGTTAATACGATTCAAAAGTTAAGTTGAGTTTGCCGACTCAATCGACGGACTCAACTTCGTCTGAGTTAAAAATCAATTTTTAACTCAGAAGAAATTAGCTTGATTCAATTAGATTTAAAAGTTAGGTTGAGTTTTTATGTTTGTTAGTTTCCTCGAAGTAAAATTGTTTTAGCGATACGTTTACTTTTCGAATTAACGATCAACGGATCAACGGTCCATTTTTACGTCCACCTTTGCCATTTGGTTGTTCGGGTTTCCTTGGGCTTAGACTTTGGTACGATCGAAACGAGCTCGCAAACGCCGGATGCGCCGTCATCTTTTATTTGCAATATATCAGCGTGAAAGGCGTAACGTGTCCCGCGTCGTTGGATTTTCCCGTGTTTGTTACGGCGAGAAAGTAACGAGAATGAGGAAACACGAGAAACGATGAGGGAAAAAGAATAACGGTGGATGGGACCGGAACGTGATCACCAAGGTGAAAGAGAGAGACCGAGACTCAGGGCGAACCGGAGGAAGAGGATGTATTTATTTTTCCTCTCGCTCGGTTGCACACGGATGGTGATTTATGGATGCAACACCTGACGTCGTCATTCGGTGAGTTTTGCCACCTAAGATCGAGACGTTCGCACAACCCGGCAACGTTCTTTTTCCCAATCCTTTTTTTTTTTATAAATATTATTTTCACATGGCTTTTTCAATGCTTTTCAATATAGAAATTTTATTTATATTTTTTTAACGTTCCCTTTTCCTCCTTTATAAAAATCGCGCAGATTTTAATTTTTTTTTTTAAATATAATTTGATTTTTTGATTTTTATTTATTAAATTCAAATTAGTTTTATTATTGAAAACTTTTGTTTCATTATAAATTTTATTTGTCTGTGTTATATATATGAATAATTGAAATGAATCATGATGAACAATTAAATTATTTAAATTTTCATTTTTCGTTATGTCGTTTTTTGTTAGTACGAGGATAAATCGAATAATTCGATTTCCACGTGGCCGATTCTGATTTTGTCGCGCCTCGAATCGATCGAACAACACCCGGCGCGTTGATGATCGGTAACGAGCAACGATCCACGGCGATCGTTACGCGTTCGCTCTGATGGGAATTGAAGAGCCGTGAAACTAGATCGCCTTTTCCCATTGCGCATCGTGTTAAAGTTCAACGTCGATTCATCGCTCGAGCCCGTCAAATAAGACGAATCGACACGAAGATGACTTCCGGTTCGCGGGACAGCCGCGAAATCGTCCGAGTCACGCTGCAATCCTAACGCTCGTACGTTCAGCCGTTCGTCAATGTTTTCTAGTTTTTTTTTTTTTTTTTTTTTTTTTCAATAAATAAAAAGCTTTTATTTCAAAATTCAAATTTTATTACGAAATCTTTGAATTAAGAAATCGAAATGTTATTAAATCGAAATGAAATCTTTTAATTAAAAAATCAAAATTTAATTACTGAATCTTTAAATTATAAAATGGAAATTTTATTGAAAAATCTTTTATTAGAAAATCAAAATTTAATTACGAAATCTTTAAATTATAAACTCTAAATTTTATTGAAAAATCTTTTATTAAAAAATCAAAATTTAATTATGAAATCTTTAAATTATAAAATCGAAATTTTATTGAAAAATCTTTTATTACAAAATGAAAAATGTATTACGAAATCTTTCAATTAAAAAATGTAAATTTTATTAAAACAACTTTTATTTAAAAAATCAACATATTATTAAAGAATCTTCTATCAGAAATTCAAAATATAATAGAAAAAAAAATAATAATTCATTTAAAAAATCCTCTTCTAATTAGAAAATCCTTTATTACAGAATCACAATTTTACTGCAAGATCTTTCAATTAAAAAATAAAATATTTATAAAAATATCTTTCATTCAAAAAATCAAAATTTCATTAAAAAATCTTTAATCTAAAAAATCAATCGTCATATTCAAAAAACAAGAATTCCAAATAACTCAATACAAATAAACCTCAAAATTCCAAAATTGAAAAATCGTAAAACAAAAAACCGTAATTTCGGTCAAAAAAATTCCAAAAAAAAAAAAAAAAAAAAAAAAAAAAGATGAAAATGAGAGAAGGCTGCGACAGGTCGGCTCTGGAGGGTTGGAAAATTGGGTGGGTTGAAATGAAAATTAGTGACGCGTAGTCGTGTCGTGTGTCGTTCAATGGGAGGTCGGAGAAGATCGAGGCTACGTGTAATCCTGTTGGATTAATTCCGCGGCTGCTGCTGGATAGAAAGGAGCCAAAGGGTCGAATGAGGATTGAAGGGACGAGGATTGGTGTCCCAGCGTCGCTTCCGGAAACGAAACTCCCCCTCCCCCTCCCCCATCGACCCCTCCGCCTATCCAGTTCCGCCATTTTGGTTCTCTCCGCTCGGACTCGTTTCATTTCTCTAATAATCGAGATGGAATGACCTTTCCCAACCAGGGATCAACGGAAACGCCAGAGGTGAATTTACTTGACAAAGCGAAGGGTTGGAGGATCATTAGCGTTATCATTACGTAAAACGATATCGCCAACGAACTTTTCCAAAACAGTCTCTTTCGCGTTTGGTATTCTACGTCCCTCTGGTACTTCCGGTACCTCTTTATACGTACGACGTAAGTTCAGTCGTTTTCTGTAATCGTAGTTATCGCGGTCGCCGTTACGATTATGTCGCTTTTTTTTATTTCTGAATCGATAATGTCACAATCATTGGTAAAACATCGTCGGGAGTTTTATCATTTGTTTATATCTTTGGAGAAACGATTTTTTTTTTTTTTTTTAGCTTTCTCACCGTCACTTTTTTAATACTTGATACTGCAAAGTTTGAAAAAAAAAATGCGGGGTCAGGATTTTTGAAATCGGTTTCGATTATTCGGTATCGTGGGAGAACTTGGTCTCTTTGGTGTTACGGGATAATGAAATTTTTCTCTCGGGGATTCCAACGATGACGCGCGAGGACGTCGAGGAACACGGGAACAGGAAAAGTGAGAGGGAGAGATTTCGAAAGAGAGAGAGAGAGAGAGAGAGAGAGAGAGAGAGACAAAAATACTTCGAGAGAGAGAGAGAGCGAGAGATTGAGAGAGAGCGAGAAATATTTCGAGAGAGAGAAAGAGAGAAAAATATTACGAGAGAGAGCGAGAGAGAGAGAGAGAGAGAGAAAGAAATATTTCGAGACAGAGAGAGAGCGAGGGAGAGAGAAATATTTCGAGAGAGAAAGAGAGATAGAGATATATTTCAAGAGAGAGAGAGAAATTTCAAAAGCGGGAGAGAGAGAGAGATATTGCGAGAGAGAGAGAGAGAAATTTCGAAACAGAGAAAGAGAGAGCGAGAAATATTTCGAGAGAGAGAGAGAAATATTGAGAGAAAGAGAGAGAGAGAGAGAGAGACAAAAATACTTCGAGAGAGAGAGAGAGAGAGCGAGAGATTGAGAAAGAGAGAGAAATATTACGAGAGAGAGAGAGAGAGAAAGAAATATTTCGACAGAGAGAGAGAGCGAGGGAGAGAGAAATATTTCGAGAGAGAAAGAGAAAGAGAGATATATATTTCAAGAGAGAAAGAGAAATTTCAAAAGAGGGAGAGAGAGAGAGATATTTCGAGAGAGAGAGATAGAAATTTCGAAACAGAGAAAGAGAGATTCCGAAATAGAGAGAGAGAGAGCGAGAAATATTTCGCAAGAGATAGAAATGAAGAGGCTGGGGGAGAGAGAGAGAGAGAGAGAGAGCGAGAGAGAGAGAGATTTCTCTCTCGAGCGTGTTAACCGGAGGACAAAGTTACGGGTCCAAGAGTAGAGAAGAAGGCGAGAAAGATGGATTCTCTCATTCAAGCAAGAGAGAGAGAGAGAGAGAGAGAGAGAGAGAGAGAGAGAGAAAGAGAGAGAGAGCGATGGGAGAGCAATGAATCGAGCGCGTATAATTAGTAATGACCGGGGTGGTAACGAAGCATCTATTATGGCGTCTACCGAACGTTAATTAGGTTGCTCGCTTGATTTATTGCGATAGCGAGAGAGAGATTGTTAGTATAGTCACCGTATTTATATAAATATATATATATATATATACACACCCATATATACTAACCATATGCGATATATACATACTCTTATATACGTATACGCCTGCCACGACGTTTTAAACTATACAGCTACGAAGTATCGGGATCGAGAGAGAGAGAGAGAGAGAGAGAGAGAGATAGAGGAAACGAAATCATGAGCAAGCCTGCAACTAGAGAGGTCCAAAGCCGCCTCTCTTCAGTAGTAAAAGCCCTGGGATAATCTCTCACCCATCGGGCACGATGGCTGACTTTATAGACGTATATATATATACATAAACATCGAGAGAGAGAGAGAGAAAGAGAGAGAGAGAGAGGACTCGGTGACTTATAGACAGCGTACACGTATACAGGGGGACCTTCTGCCTTCACCAATTTTACACATCCTCTGTGCGCGTTACTCTTTCCCGTATCCTCTCCCACATTTCCGTCCGGCAATTTCTTTCATGGAAAAATTTGCCTCGTTCGCTGTTTCCGGTACCATTGATGGTAAATTGATAGTACAGCACAGTTGATAGGACATCGAACAGATGCCAGGCGAGATATTAACTTTAAGCGAGTATCGGATATCCCGTAAAAGACTGTCTTTTTGGAAAACAGGATTCCCGGTTTTTATTTAGTCATTTATTCGTTCGTTCATTCGTTCGTTCATTCGTTCATTCGTTCATTCATTCATTCATTCATTCATTCAATCATTCATTAATTCATTCATTCAATTATTTATTCATTCATTCATTAATCCATCCATGCATTCATTGATTCATCAATTCAATCATTCAATTATTAATAAATTCATTCATTAATTCATTCATGCATTCATTTATTCATTCATGCATTCATTTATTCATTCATTCATTCATTCATTCATTCATTCATTCATTCATTCATTCATTCATTCATTCATTCATTCATTCATTCATTCATTCGTACATTCATTCATTCATTCATTCATACATTAATTCATTCATTCATTCATTCATTTATTAATTAATTCATTCATTCAATTATTCATTCATTCATTAATTGATTCATTCAATCGATCAATCATTTATCCATTTAATCATTCAATCATTCATTCATTCATTCATTCATTCATCCATTCACTCTTTCATTCGTTCACTTATTTATCTTTCCCTTTAAAAAAATCTGGAAAAATGTAAAAAGTTTTAAAAAAATGAAAATTCGTACTCACCGGCGGAAAGTTTAGCGGATGTTTTTTGAAGCAGCCAAGTTTGAAGGGCGAGGGTTTCGCGATGCCGACAAAAGAATTCGGGCCTTATACCGTGACGCTTTAGAAAATCGTCGCATTTACGAAAAGCGACGAGCGCTTTGGCAGCCTCGATCGCGTCGATTTCGTCCCGCGAGTCATTCGGACACGTCGACGAAGAGGAGTCCCCTCTCGAACCGGAAGAACCGCTCGATGATCCCGATCTCTCCTCGTACGTCTCGTCCGGCAGTAACATTACCATTCTCCTCCCGTTTATTCCTTTATTGTCGTTAGAACTCGAGGCGCTCGTTACGCCCTCTCGTCCAATGCACATATTCAATCTCGCGATTGTTTTTGTCAATGGGAGTGTCTCTGGCCCGGTGGCGACGAAAAAATAACAATTTTATCATTAATATTGTAATTTTCGATTTTTAATAATAATTCTTTGATTTTTAAACATTTTTTTTTATCAAATTAACTCTAACAAACCCAAACAAACGAATTGTATTATGAATATTCTTATTTTTTATTATTTTTTTTTAATTGTCAAATTAAATTAACACAAACAAACGAATTTCATTATGAATATATTTTTATTTAATAATTTTTCTTTTGATTATCAAATTTAATCAACTCAAACACATTATTAATATCGTAATTTTCGATCATTTAATTTTTTTTTATCTTCAAGTCAAAGTAACCCAAACCAACCCGAACAAACTGATTTTCTTATTGATTAATTAGTAACATTTTTGCAAAATTTGCAATTTCAACGATTTCAAACGAAATTTAAACGACAACGTTTTTTCATTAATTTTATTTTATTCTCAAGTAATTATTTTATTAATTCTAACAGAGATTAACGTAACGTTATTTAATACACCAAAAGTTACGACGTTCATCACAAAATAAATAAATAAATCCTAATTTCACATATTCCAAAAATCCCCTCCCCCAACCGCCAAAAAAATATTTTTCTTCAACCCACGCAAAAATCGTCGATCCAACAAAGCATAAAACAGTCTCCTTCGAACATCGAAAAATCGTGGGTGGTACCACGACACCGTAAAACCATAAATAAAATTTTAAAAAAATTAAAAAAATGAAAAATAAAAAAAAAAAACCTCTTCGACTCAAATATTGAAAATACTTGAGCGGCGATATAAAAATTTATGTATATGAGATCTCGCGAGGGCTCTTCGAGACCGCGTCAATCAACAGGTTGTTCGTGTCCTCCGGAGGTTGTCCGATAAATAAGCATGATCTCCGGGAAGCTCGATCGAGCGAGCGAGACCAGGCTTGAACACGATCGAGCCGATCGTCTTTGTCGATCTTTTTTCCATCCCTCGCTACGATTTCATACCCCCCCCCCCCCCCCCCCCCCCCCCCTCTCCCCCCCCCCCCCCTCCCCCCCCCCCCCCCCCCCCCCGCCCCCGCCCCCCCCCCCCCTCCGCCAATTCCAGGCCGCCAAACCCAATACAGTGAATGTTCAGCCACGCGTATTCCAACCCGTGCGTGACCGGGTTGGATATAATCCTGTCGGCTAGTTTAATCCTCGATAGTCTTTATGGCCTCGTTGCTCCAACTCGTCCTCCACCTATCCACTCAAACCATTGACTCGACGTTACGGACGCCAATGGACAACACTCTCCCTTTTTATTTTTCCAAATTTTCTTCCTTTTCTTTCGTGCATGATACGAGACTAGAGTCTACAGCATTAATTAACAAGAAGACGGTGTGGCCGATTTGGTTGTAACGTTCGAAGAAGAAGAGGAATGGGATGAAGAGGAGTGGAAGTGGTGAAAAATGGGGACAAGATGGGAGATCGAGTATCAAGGAAAAGACGATTTAGAGTATGGAATAGGAATAGAGGAGGAGGGGGGAGAGAGAAATCGTTGTTAGGATAGGGGTTGAGGGTTGCAGGTTGGATTGTTTGGGCTAGATTGTTGATGAAGTGTTGGGAACTGTTGGGTTGGGGATTTGAGAGGTTGCAGCGTTTGGAGGGTTTGGGGAGGATTGGTTGTTGAAGATTGAGGATTGGTTGTTGAAGATTGTTGATTGGATTGATGATTGATGATTGGATTGATGAGTGGTGATTGGATTGATGATTGGTGATTGGATTGATGATTGGTGATTGGATTGATGATTGTTGATTGGATTGATGATTGTTGATTGGATTCCGGCTTTTGAAGGGTTTTGAGTGGATTGGTTGTTGAAGATTGTTGTTGATTGGATTACTGATTGTTGATTGGATTGATGATTGTTGATTGGATTGATGATTGTTGATTGGATTGATGATTGTTGATTGTTAATTGGATTGATGGTTGTTGATTGGATTGATGATTGTTGATTGGATTGATGATTGTTGATTGGATTGATGATCGTTGATTGGATTGATGATTGTTGATTGGATTGTTGGTTGTTGATTGGATTGATGATTGATGATTGCATTGATGATTTTTTATTGGATTGATGATTGTTGATTGTTGATTGGATTCCTGAATGTTGATTGGATTATTGATTGCTGATTGGATTGCTCATTCGAAGATACTGTTTGGGTTTCGTTTAGATAGATTGGATTGTTTGCATTGGATTTGGTTGGGTTATTGTTTAGATTACATTATTTGGGTTACCGATCCGGTTCGAACGGTCAAATTGGTGATTCGATTCGGTTTTTTTATGCCTGTTGGATTGCCGATTGAAGTAACTTGTTTGAGTTTGCTCGGGTTGATTTTTTGAATTGTTTATTGGATTAGGTTATGTAGGTTAGAGATCCAGAGAGAAAGAAAAGGGAGGGGGATCTCGGTAGTTTTCGATCTCTTACGATCATCGAACACGCGATACATCGATGCCGTTCGAAACAACAAACGAAGAGGAGAGTGGGAGAGACCTGGAGAGAAAAAGATCGAAAAAGCTTCATTAATTAATCGACCATTAATTGTCAATAAAACTCCATCATTGTTCAAGTCATTTTTCTTGCTCCGAGTTTCACTCCAATTCTGCCTCCTCTTTAGGAGTCACCAAACACGAGGCGTTATCGAATATTGGCTACTTGGTGAATTAATGGCTATTATGGGGACCGTCCTCGAAATTGAACGTCCTTGAAATATCGCTTTTACTTCGCGTGCTGCAGGGAAGTAAGAGATACCAGCAACCACCCACGATGTATAGCAAGTTGTAGATCCATATATATGTATATAAACGAAGCAGAATTGGAGATTTCCTGATGGAGAACCGATACGCTCGATCGACTTGCCGCACCGGATCCCGTTGCTTATATAGGACCAAATTATACATGGTAATCTTCTGTGTAATAAAAATTTATCGCCAAATGTGCTGGTAAACTCAATACTGGAAATAATATTTTTTGTATTTTTGGTTTTATGTCGCAGGTCCATGTCGATATGTATTTTTTTTTACATTGATAATAAATACAACATTTCATTTAACTTGAAATCTACATCTTTAGGGAATAATGTACCAAAATATATTCTGGGAAGGTTTTTTTTTTCTCAGTCTAATTTTGCACTTTCGGCAAAAACTCCGGCATATTCGTAATCAGCGGAAAATTTGCGATTAAATAAACCCTTTTAAGAGTTTAAAAACGGAAAAAAAAATTTTTTCGTCCTTCCGGGCCGCTTTTCCAGAATCTCAAAAATCACGATATTTCAAAAGGTCGTAGG
>JAPYZI010006727.1:0-16150 GCA_030523105.1 Ophioninae sp. A BG-2022a
GATGGTCCAACTTTGAAATTCTGCCAAAAATCGAAAAATCATCGGATTTTAATGATTAAAAAAGCATTTTGAAGAGAAAATCATACCGAAGAAATTGAGCACAAAGTAGAGTGCCAAATCCTAAAGGAAAAAAAGTTATCCATCATTTAGTGAAAAAACTTTTTCCCCCCAAAAATCAAAAAATTTTTTGGATTTTTAATATTTTTTTTAATGGTCCATTTCGATGTAACTTTATCCCCTGAACACAAATATACCATTCATTTTCCCGAAAACCCAAAATTTCGACGAAAAAATGACGAAAAATTATTCTACAAAGTGTTTTTCCAATTTGTCCACTCTAATTTTGCACTTTCGGTCAAAACTCGGGAATTTTCGTAATCAGCAGAAAATTTCCGATTAAATAGACCCCTTTGAAAACTTAAAAACGGAAAAAAAAACATTTTCCACCACCCCCGGCCAATTTTTCGGAATCTCAAAAATCCCGAAATTTCAAAAGGTCATAAGGTGAGTTTCTTATATGCTATGAACTTTCATTACGTGGGTTTGGAAAAGGTTTTTGCCTGACTTAAATAACGGCGTTGGATACGTATCGATATCTCGTACAGTTTTCCCGAAAAGTTCATTTGAAAAATCACAAAAAAAGTCAAAAATTAAAAAAACAAAAAGTTCATTTGAAAAATCACAAAAAAAGTAAAAAATTAAAAAAAATTAAAAAAATTAAAATGGAATTAAAAAATTCGTCAAAAATAAAAAATAAAAAAATTTTATTCCTCAAAATTCGAAAATTGGAATTTCGAAATTTCGTAGGATCACCCTCCCTCCCCTCAGCCCTCAAAAATGAAAAATCAGATAATAAAAGCAATGGAAAATAGTTTTTGCCACCCCCCCCCCCATTATTTTTGGCTCTTCGTCTTTCGCGGATCAATTCTCCAGTCCTCGATGAGAATTGACACTTCGAGATTGCCAAGATAGGAATAGAACTGCCTCGGATATTAATGGCAGACTCGCAAACATCCTTGGGTATCTTTATACGATTCTTATCTATAGGCGTCTTCATACTCTTTCCTCTTCTCAACCAGCCCATGTCTCAGTTGCGCAACGTCGATTACTCCTTTTATTTCCTCTTTTTTTTTTCCTTTTTTTTTTCATTTAAAACAAAAAAAAAAAATTTTTCTCATATCGTAATTACGTACGGTCTTATACAGGGTGACCGGTGATCGGACCTATTCTCTAGAAAGAGCTCGTTGCCGAGCTCATTTTTTTAAGAATTTTTTTCTTTTATTTCGAAATGTTCAGAATTGTTTTTAGAATCTCTAAGATTTTTTTAGAAGCCTCCAGCAATGATAAAAATGATGATAATGATTGTAAAAATTATATTAATGATGGTAATAATAATAATAATAATAATAATAATAATAATAATAACAATAACAATGAGAATCAACAATGATGATCATGATTGTAAAATTATATTAATGATAACAAAAATAACACCAACAACAACAACAACAATAATAGTAATAATAATAATAACAATGAGAATCAACAATGATGATCATGATTGTGAAAATTATATTAATAATAACAACAACAACAGCAACAACAACTACGACAACAATAATAGTAATAATAATAATAACAATGAGAATCAACAATAACTAACAACAACAACAACAACAATAATAACAAGAAAATAATAATAACACTAATAAAAATAATAATAATAATAATGACAAAATAATAATAACAAAATAATAATAATAATAATAATAATAATAATAACAATAATAATAACACTAATAAAAAAAATAATAATAATAACGACAATCAACCATGTAGCTGGGCCGGACGTTCCTATGACGTAACGGTGCATTCGAGAAAGAATCGCGATTGCAGGGGGAAAACAACAGCCTGATATTAGCCTCAGTCGACTTCCCTCCCCCCCCCCTCCCCGCCCCCTCCCTTCCCCTCGCCCGAACCGCTACTCGCAAGAATCACAGCAGAGACGAGCGTGACACGCGAGTATACGAGGTCGAGAAACTGCCTTCTTCTTCTGGTTCGCCCTGTATAGCCGTGGCTCGGAGCGGGAGGGGGGATACCCCGATCAGGACACTCCGCTGCAGGAGCGAAGGTTTTCGAAGGGACGGGACGGGGAAAGGGAGGTGGGGCGACGACTGTTGATTGACGACACAGGAAACGAAACACGAAATTCGTGACCTCGGAGGATCGCGAATTTCCCCCCCCCCCTCCCCCTGCCCCCTCCGCTAACGCTCAGGTGACTCTTTCCCTCGTAATAACGTAATTAGGGTTGCGAGAGCCGCGTTGTGACACACATCGCGATTTCGCGGGGTGCGCGCTCCCGTATTGCTTTCGCGCTTGATTGTTTACCGTTACTTTGTTTGGGTTCGCTTTATTTAATTTGAATTTTATTACATTTTTATTTTGGGAAATTTTTTAAAATTTAATTCTATTTAAATTTTGGGAAATTTTGTTTTTATTTCATTTGATTTCGTAATTTTTTTGAATTTTATTTTGGAAAATTTTGTTCGGTTTAATTTTTTTATTTCATAAAATTTTGTAATTTTTGAAATATTGTTTCGTTTATATTTTGTTTGATTTGATTTTTTATTTCATCTAATTTTGTAATTTTTCTAAATTTTATTTTATTTATATTTTGTTTGATTTTATTTTTTATTTCATCCAATTTTGTAATTTTTTAAATTTTATTTCATTCAATTTTGTAATTATTTAAATTTTATTCTATTTCAGTTTGATTTATTTATTTCTTTTCAATTTTAATAAAACTTTTTTTATTTTACAATTTTTATTTTATTTTATTGTTTTCATCGCTGCTGCTCGTTTTTACGATTGTTTACGAAGAATACGAGGGAAATGGACATGAGTGGGGGGGGGGGGGGGGGGGGGCTGGGGGGGGGGGGCGGGGCGGTTGGGTTAATTTATGGTCGATGACGATCCGATGCGGGTAGCAAGGTGTGCATCGACTCTCGGAAAAACAAAAAGTGGAGCGAAATAAAAAAATACGAAAAAAAAAGAAGGAGACGGAGAACGAGCGAGGTGTCCCGATTATTACGTCGCGACAGGGGCCGATGTCCTTTACTTTCTCTTTTTTCGACGGCCATTGTTGTTGTATATTTATCATATTATTATTTATATTATTGTTATTATTATTATTATTTCTGAGGTTACGTATATTTATTTTTGTACAGCTCCGATCGTATGCTTTTGTAATTATTATTATTATTATTATTATTATTGTTTAAATGCCAAAAATAATAATGTTTCTTTTGCTGAGATTATGTGGAGTTGTTTTTTTGTTGTGTTACTTATATTATCATATTATTAATAATGAGGATAATAAAAATATGTATTTTTTTTTTTTTTTTTCAAATTTGAACAATGAAGAATGTTTCGTCAATTTTTTTTTGAAGAATCACGAACATTTTGTCAATTTTTAAGAAATAAAGAAAACATTGATAACATTTTTGTAATACTTCGAAAAATCGAAAATTTAATCTTGATTGTTTGAAAAATTTTTTTTTTCTACAATATTTTGAAAAAACGCTTATGAAAGTTTTTAATAAATTAGTGAAAGTTTTTGAAAAAGTTGCGAAGATTTATTAAAAAATAAGAGTTGATAAGCAACAAACGAATGATTCGTGACACGTCAAGTGCATTTTATTAATTTTTTTTTTATTACTTTTTCCGATCGATCCTTCGCGGTTTTTTTTTCTTATTTTTTTTTGTTTGTTTTTTGGTTTTTGTAAATTCATTTTTGTTTATCTTCGGCGTTTGGACGGGTCGCAGTTCGAGACGTGGTGGTCGTCGTTAACGTGCGTCTCACCCGGGAGCACACCCCGTTTTGTCGTCGATGGACAAGCACCGCTCAGGCAGTGCTTACACCCGGAGAGCTTCAAGAAGTACCTCGATTTACCCGATCACTACACGACCTTTCACGATCTCAGGAAGGAATTCACGAGCTGTTATTCCTCGCAGGAGGAACTCTCCAGTCTCAGCGTTCGCGAGATGATCGAATGTATCCTTTTTATGTTTTTCTTTTTTTGTTTTTTGTTGTTGTTTTTTTTTTATTTTTTTATTTTTTTTTTAATTTTATTTTTTATTAATTTTTTTTTTTTTTTTCATTTTCATTTTTTTATCGATCTCCGACGACTTTACATTTTTCGATTTTCTTTGTTTCATTTTTAGCCATTTTTTTTCTCTCTAGTTCGTTGTTACATTTTTTTTTGCCTCCCTTTCTTTTATTGCTTTTTATTTTTTAGGATTTCTTTTCTGTTCTTTGAATACATTTTTTTAAATATTTTTTGTTTGTTTTCGAATTTCTTTTTGAAAAAAAAATAATTCGAGAAAAATAAAAATTGGAATGAACAAAAATAATGACGCCATAATAAAGATACAAATTCGAATAAAAAATAATTATATAAATAAAAAAGTAATAATTATATAAATAAAATTATAAAAATGAATTTTTTTTTTAATAAATAAAAAATCAATTAAAAAAATCAATTGACGAGTATAACAATATTAAAATTGAAGTTAAAGGCACACCTCAATGCCATTATTTCTAGCGATTTCTTTTTGTTTCCGTTTCTTTTTTGTTCTTTTTTTTCCCGAAAGGAAACGGAGACTAATTGAAAATCGAAATGCCCGCTCGGTTCCCAGGATGCGTTTCGAAACGCTGACCGACACTTTCTTTTTTTTTTACATTATTTTTTTTTCTTTTTTTGCTTTTTTAATGTTTCGCGTCCGAGAACGTTTGATCGACAACCACTGACGAGCCACGTCTCGTATTACGGTACCTCGGAGCCACGTTAGAGAAAAAGAGGGAGGAAGAGAAAGAGCGAGAGAGCGGAAGGGAGGGGTGGGGTTATGATTACGTGGTTCTCATAAAACGGTTCGCTCGTACGATCCGAGCCCTTCTCCAACTGCCATGGAACCAAATGATTTTCTCATCTCCACTGTTTTTTTTCGTTTCGTGATTTCTTATCACTGATTTATCTCCATCTCTCTTTCTAGCTTTTTCTATTTTTGGTATTTATGTATTTTTAGTATTTTTGTATTTTTATATTTTTGGTATTTTTTGTATTTTAGTATTTTTTAGTATTTTTGTATTTTTATATTTTTGGTATTTTTTGTATTTTAGTATTTTTTAGTATTTTTGTATTTTTATATTTTTGGTATTTTTTGTATTTTTGGTATTTTTGGTATTTTTGGTATTTTTGATATTTTTCGTATTTTTCGTATTTTTAGTATTTTTCGTATTTTCGTATTTTTGTTTTTGGGTATTTTTGTTACATTATTATTTACTTATTATTTAGTTAAACTTTATATCTTCATTCTGTGAAAATTTCAACTTTATATTAAACGGACCGAAAGTTTTTTTTTACTCGGGCATAACAAGTGGTATCGTTTTATTCATAATTATTTATCTTTGTGTGTGTGTGTGTTTTTTTTTTTAAATTTTGACTGGCGCGGGCGCATGCGCACCGAGGCGAGAGAGCTCGATGTTTCGGCGCGCAGCTGTACAAGTACGCAGTTGAGTACGATGTCACGGGGGTCCTGCTTCCCTACGAGGAGTCGGCTTTCGTTTACTCGCGAACAGACGGAGGCACACGCGCACCCGCTAGCCACACGGATGAGAAACGCGAGATCGTTTTTTCGTCTCTCTCTCTCGCTCTCTTTTTCTTTCTCCCTCTTTTCTCATTCTTCATCTCTCTCGTCTTGGTTTTTTTCTCTCGCTCTCTTCGCCTCTCTCTCTCTCTCTCTCTCTCTTTTAGTTTTAGTTGTTTAGTTGTTAGTTTTCTTATTAATACTAAATTTATATTGTCATTGCTATTTTTTCTTCTGTATTGTGTGTTATTATACTTCGATGTATTTTCGCTATATCGTTCGAAAGTACCACCGAGGCGTATTAAAATCTATCATCATCGTCATTATTATCATTATCATTTATCTCCTTTTCATACTCTCTCGCAGATTTACGAATTTATAAATTAATTGGAAATAATGTGTTATTGCAACTATTCATTTGTCCAGTAGTCCAGTTTATTAATTATGATAAATTATATATTTATCAACTATAAAATTGTGAAATTTATGAATTATAAATTGTAAATTTGTCCAATTTATAAATGATATGTAATAAATTTGTCCAATTTATAAATTATAAATTATAAATGTGTCCAATTTATAAATGATACATAATAAATTTGTCCAATTTATAAATTATAAATTATAAATGTGTCCAATTTATAAATGATACATAATAAATTTGTCCAATTTATAAATGATACATTATAAATTTGTCCAATTTATAAATTATACATTCTAAATTTGTCCAATTTATAAATGATACATAATAAATTTGTCCAATTTATAAATTATAAATTATAAATTTGTCCAATTTATAAATGATACATTATAAATTTGTCCAATTTATAAATGATACATTATAAATTTGTCCAATTTATAAATTATACATTCTAAATTTGTCCAATTTATAAATTATAAATTATAAATTTGTCCAATTTATAAATTATACATTCTAAATTTGTCCAATTTAGAAATTATACATTATAAATTTGTCCAATTTAGAAATTATAAATTTGTCCAACTTAGAAATTATACATTATAAATTTGTCCAATTTAGAAATGATAAATTATAAATTTGTCCAATTCATAAATTGATTGTAAAAAATGTGTTATAGTTATTATTAATTTGTCCAACTCGTCAATAATAAAGTCTATCATCATCATCATCATCATCTCTCTCTATCTCGTTTTCTCGCTCGCACTTTATAGCTATTTCCATTTACTAAAATTATTTTTGCTACAATAATTCATTATCTCGAGCTATTTATATACACTCCAATTATTATTATTATTGTTATCATTATTGTTACTCTTATTATTATCATATTATTATTATTATTTATTTTTATTATTAATATTCTTATTTTTTTCAATAGTTGTGTCATTTTTGTATATTTTATTTATTTCTGGTTTTTTTTTGCTTTTTTATATTACTATTTTTTATACTTTGACTTATCAGCGTGCTAACGCATAATAAATATCTATCTCTCTCTTTCTCATTTTATCGCTCTCTCTCAATCGATTACTCAATCAATTTCTCTCTCTCTCTCTCTCTCTCTCTCTCTCTCTTTTTCTCCACGACGAAAAGTCACCAAGCGATAAACTCGGAAAGAAGAGCACACGAGCATTAAAAAAAAAAAAAGAAAAAAAAAAGTGCTCTCTCGCAGTGTTGTTAGCAACGTGCGCCCGAGTCGCCGAGTCGTATCGTTTCTCGGTGCCGCTGGTGCGCTGCGTCTTTACGGTTCGCGTCTTGGCCGTCCCCGCGCCGACGACGCGACGAGAGCAACAGTTCGCTCTACCACGTTGCCACGGGCACACACCCTCGCGCATCAACTCTACGACACTTAACCAAAAATTAAATACGAATTTTCATTTTAAAAAGAAATTTAAAAAAATTTTTTTTAAATAAACATTCAAGAGTGAATAAATTAAATTCCAGAGTGAATAAATTAAATTGAGGTGTAACAAAACACCTAAAAGGAATTCGGAGAAACGAAGTTAACGAAATCGTCGAATCAATTGATTTAAAAAATTGAGAAATTTTTTTTTTTTTTTCATTATTATACAAATTTGCGTGGGAATAGAAGAAACGGTGGAAAATTAATCGAAAATTTGAAGCGAAAGTGCATCGTGATCAAAAGTTTTTTTTTTTTTAATTTTTTTTTTCAATTTTTGTTTCTATTTAATTTTTCTTTTTTGTCCAATTTTTGTGTCGTTTTCGTCACATCGCACTCGTCGACCGGAAATTACGATCGAGGTACGTTGGCGTCCGTTTTGTTTGGTTTGGAGAAATAAACAACCGGGTTCTTTTTGTTTTCCTTTTTTTTTTTGTTTGGCGATTTTGGGATTATTATTTGTCGAATTTGAATGTGTGAAATTCGATGAGGAAAATTAATGGAAATAATCAATTGAATCGAATTAATAAAGTTTCGATTCTTTTTTGAAATTCGTCAATCGTAGCTCCCAATTGAATTTAATTAGAAAAATTAGAAAAATAAGATTGAAAAATATTATTTGATGTTTTAAAATAATTGAAAGAAAAAAAAAAAAATCGTTTCTTTGAATAATTGACAGAATTTGTATGCATTTTTTGAAAATTACAAATATTCTGTTAATTGTTTAAAAAATGGAAACATCTGTATATATATATATTTATTTAATTTATTGAAAATTTAAGAAATGTATTTTTTAATTTTTCAAATAATGAAGAATATTTCTTCAATTTTTCGTATAATTACGAACCATTTGTCGATTGCTGTAATTCTTCGAAAAAATGAAAACAAAAAAAAAACAAAACATTCTTAATTATTTAAAAAATGATTAAAAAACATTTTTCAAATTTTCAAAAAAAAAAAAAAAAAAAAATTGACAATGTTTTTTTTTTTTGATATTTCGTGCCAACGTGATTTTTCGAAATATCGCAATCGTGGTTCGAAATTCAACGACTCGAGGAGACGCTTTGTAGTACACGCTTGAGAATAAGCGAAAATACATTATCGAAACCGAGTATTATCTTAAGGGGGAGAGAAAGAATGTTTGTGTCATACCGAGAGTGCTTGAGCAGCGACCGATGACGTAATACTCCAGATTGCGTGACCTTGAATGGAAAAATCATCCCGGAAGGTTGTCTCCGATTATCCGCTTTTTCTTTTTCTTTCACTCCCCCCCCCCTTTGCTTTGTTTTTTTTTCCATTTTTTCTGGCGCAATTTTTTTTTTTTTTTTTTTTTTCTTTTTTTTTTTTCTTTTTTTTTTTTTTTTCGTCTTCTTTCCGCTTTGACCCAATGTGTGGGGCCCACATGTGTGTGCAACGTGCCACTGATTCCTAATAACCAATCTCGCCCTTCATTATTTCTTGGTGAAAGCTCCATCTATTGTTACAGTTCGATGTTTAAACAAATTATAGTAACTTCGTAAATAAATGTAAAAAAAAAATAATTAAATTAATTTCATGAATAAATGTGAAAAAAAAAATTAAATTAATTTCATGAATAAATGTAAAAAAAAAAATTAAATTAACTTTATGAATAAATGTGAAAAAAAAATTTAATTAATTTCATGAATAAATGTAAAAAAAATAATTAAATAAACTTAAAAAGAAAATAAATAAAATTAACTTCATGAATAAATATATTAGTAATCTTCGGAGCAAACGAAATATTAATTTGTATTTTTTTTTGGAGATGTGAAATCTATTTTGAAATTGAATTTTATTCACTGTAAATGAGAATTGAATAAATTGAATCTCGACAAAATGAAATTTTAAAAATAAAAATTGGATTAATTAAAACTTGGCAAAATGGAATTTGAAAAATTAAAATTGGATAAATTGAAATTTGACAAAATGAAATTTGAAAAATAAAATTTGAAAAATTAAAATTGGATTAATTGAAACTTGACCAACTAAAATTTGAAAAATTAAAATTAGATAAATTTAAACTTGACGAAAGGAAATTTGAAAAATTAAAATTGAATTAATTGAAACTTGACCAACTAAAATTTGAAAAATTAAAATTAGATAAATTTAAACTTGACGAAACGACATGCGAAAAATTCAAATATGAAAATTCAGATTTGAACAATTACAATACAATTATTTCAGCGATCGAGGAATCATGAAATTCAACGTTTATTTTTAATTTCTCGTTATTTCTTGACGTTCGTGTAGAATGTACCGTGAAGAGAGTGGCCGGTTACCAAACTGGAGCAAAAAGCCCACTCTCGAACGGCAAACACGTGTTTCCGTTTGAACGATATTCTGTGGGATCCGCACTTTCGTATCGTTGATTTTGACTCGGCCGGAAGGTCGTTCGTGATCTTGGAACAAACGTCACAGTCATTGGCCCCTTAAGCAGACCGGAAGTTCTGCTCAAGGGTCTCTCTCTCCCTCTCTCAATTTGTGCAGACAGAATAATTTTTTAAATATTTTTGCGTTTTTTTAAATATATTTTTTTATTTAAAAAAAAATATTTTTGCATTAAAAAAAAAATATTTTTGCATAAAAAAAAAATATTTTTGCATTAAAAAATCTTTTTGCATTAAAAAAAAAATTTTTTGCATTAAAAAAAATATTTTTGCATTAAAAAAAAATATATATATTTTTGCCTTTTTTAAAAATATTTTTACGTTTGTTTTTTTTTCTAAAATTGCGCTTTTTGGTTATTTTTGCTATATTATTATTCATTAATTGTTTTGTAACACTTCAAATTTTTATTTTTCCGAAATTTTGTTTCTACCTTCAATTGCGGAACGTTTTTTTTACTAGTGGATAATAAAATCGATCATCATCATCATCATCTCTCTATTTTATTTTTTTTTTTTCACGTATTTCGATAAATCGTCGGGTCTGGTGAAAACCTATATCGGTCGCTCGCTTACCGACGATACACTATCGCGAACGGTAATTCTCTCGCGGTTCCGTTTTTCGTGCCCGTAACTCGTTACAAGATCGTGCCCCTCGGCGATTGCAAGCAAATAATCTCCCCCCTCCCCGTCTGCCCCCTTAACGATACAGTCTGGTCGAGCGCACGCTCGACGTAATTAATCCAACAAGAACCACCTGCTGCAGGTGATACGGAATCGATACCGTCTCTCTCTCTCTCTCTCTTTTTTTTTTTTAATTTTTCTCGATTTATTCTCTCTTTTTTAATTGAATTTAATTTTAGTTTTTGTGTTACTTTTCAAAAATTATTTTTCCCTAGGAAAGTATAGAAAATGATAAATTAGGGAATAGCGATATATCCCTAGGGAAATATAAAAAAATAATAAATCTGGTAATAGTAATAATTCCATAGGGGAATATAGGAAATAATAAATTGGGAAATAGTAGTATTTCCCTGGAAAGGTGTAGAGAATATTTCCCTAGGGAAATGTAAGAAATAATAAATTGGGAAATAGTAATATTTCCCTAGAAAGGTGTAGGAAATATTTCCCTAGGGAAATGTAAGAAATAATAAATTGGGAATTAGTTATATTTCCCTATAAAGGTGTAGGGAATGTTCCCCTAGGGAAATATAAGAAATAATAAATTGGGAAATAGTTATATTTCCCTAGAAAAGTGTAGGGAATATTTCCCTAGGGAAATGTAAGAAATAATAAATTGGGAAATAGTTATATTTCTCTAGAAATGTGTAGGGAATATTTCCCTAGGGAAATGTAAGAAATAATAAATTGGGAAATAGTAATATTTCCCTAGGGAAGTATAAGAAATAATAAGTCAGAAAATGATAATGCTTCTATACTGAAATATAGGAAATAATACATCAGGAAATAGCAGCACAGAGAATACCGATATTTCCCTAGAAAACTATAGGGAACAATAAAATAGGAAAATGATAAGATTTCCCTATGGAAGGACAGAAAATCGTAGAATAGAGAATTGCGACATTTCCCTAGAGAAGTGTAAGGAACAATAATATAGGGAATAATATTTCCCTAGGTAAGGATAGGAAACAGTAAAATAGGTAATATCGATATTTCCCTAGTAATATTTATCCACGCAAAGTCTAACCTACTCCGCCATTTTTGTAGAAGCAAAAAAAAACGCACAAAAAAACAAAAAAACAAAAAAAAACAAAAAAAAATAGGAAAATTAATGGAAAAGTCGAGATTGGAAAAACGTCAGCGAGATTAGTATCGTTTATATCGGGGAATCGGGGCCAGTCTGGAAAAACGATCGACGCTCGATTTCCATAGTGTCGTGGCACTTGCGTGGGATTATTTGAATATCGATTTAATTGGTTGTTTCCGACGTAAGAGAGCAGCCGGTTGGGCTCGAGAGGGCTTATCAAACCGTCCACGGTTTAAAGGTCATCACCGTGAAGATATTGCATCGACGCGGTCCATACACGATCCGTGCGTTCGACTTACCAACGACTTTAAGACGCTCAGTCCTTCCTCGCTCTTTCTCCCTACAATACGACGCGCTCGCGACACTATTTTTCTGCCGTTTGCTTTTAGTGTTTTTTTTTTGGTTTTTTTTGGTTTTTTTTTTTTTTTTTTTTTTTGGAATCGTTCCTCGTTTCTCTCACTTTTTTCGTCGCTGCACATTTCTCGTCTGCCCTTTGGCTCGTCGACGTAAAATTCTTCGCGCGCTTCCGGGGATTCTCGGGAAGAAATACAAACTCACTTCCGGTAAGTCTGCTCGCGCCATTTTTCTCGTCGCGATTAAAAATGAAAAAAAAGAAAAAAAGAAAAAAAAAAGATTTCGAGCGGAAGAAATGTTCGTGGAACGGGGAAGAAATATGGGGTAATAGGGAAGAAATATCACGAAACAGGAAATAAATGTGCCGTTTTTCGAGCCATTTCTCTCGTCGCGATTAAAAATGAAAAAAAAAACAAAGAATACAAGATTTCGAAGGGAAGAAATGTAGTGGAACGGAGAAGAAATATGCCGGAATAGGGAAGAAATATCACTAAACAGGAAATAAATGTGACGTCACTGGGAAGAAACATGCCGAAACAGGAAATAAATGTGACGTCACTGGGAAGAAATATGGTGGAATAGGAAATAAATGTGACGTCACAGGGAAGAAACATGCCGAAACAGGAAATAAAAATAGCGTCATAGGGAAGAAATATAACGAAACGGGGAAGAAATATAACGAAACGGGGAAGAAATATACTAAATCCAAAAATAAATATGGCGGAATAGGGAAGAAATATTTCGAATCGAGAAAAAAAAAAACAAGATGGTGGAACATTCTAATTGAAAAAGATGGAAGATTCACGGAAAAATGCTAACGTTCACCGGAAGAAAAAAAAAACCAATAAAAAATATTCTTTTTTTTTTTTTTATTTTTCGAGTTTTACAATAATTCATTACATAATAAAATCGTGGAATATTCTAACAGAGCGAGACGGAAGGGAACAGGTAAAAACACTTACGGCGTTTACTGGAAAATAAAAAACAATTAAACATTTTTTTTTTTTTATAATTTTACAATGACGTATTATATAATATTAGGAACAAGCATGGATTAATCTCGTTGATCCTACGAGGCACAACCTTGGCATTTGTAATTGTTTGGGTCAAGCGCCACCAGCGAGCGCAATAAATCGACGATCTCACCAGTTTTTATTTCGACGATAGAACGAGTGCTGTGGAACACTCCACAAATAAGATTACGTATATATATATGAATCTATGTAGTCTATTATGAAAGAGATAAGAATAAGGAACCCTCGTAATCACGCTATCGATGAATGCCCCGCAAACTCCTTGCTGACGTAACGAGCAACGATTATCTTCTCGCCCCTCTCGATACGAGACGTCGACAGTGAAAATTCTTATTTCGAATGAATTATCGATTCGTCAATGTCGATTTAAATATATTATTTTTTTAGTTTGATTTTTTAAATAAAATATTTGTGAGCGATATTTTAATAAATAATTTAAGGGAGTGATTTTTAAATAAATTATTTACAGAAGTTATTCGAAAAATTATTTTTCTAGAAATAATTTTAAAAACAATATTTTGATATGAATAGTTTCAAGAAATTATTTAAAAAATAATTATTCGAAATGTTATTTTGTTATGAATAATTTAAAAAATCGATTCTTTAAATAATTATTCGAAATATTATTTTTTTTTTTTGAATAATTAAAAGAAATGATTTTGAAAATAATTATTCAAAAAAATTATTTTGATATAAGTAATTTAAAGAGGTTACGTTTTAATACACGATTAATTTGGTACACGCATTTTTTAAAATAAATTATTTTTAAGAAATTACGTTAGTTACTTTTATTTTCTTTTTTTACTTCGTTATTTATTTTTAACGTCTTAATGAATCGGGTCGGAAATTCTGGTTTCCTGATAGAGATTTTTTACTTCTTTATTTTTTTTTTTATTTTTATTATTTTTATTTTTATTTTTATTTTTCTTTCATCGTCTGAGATTCGAGGATTATTTCGAACTTCGCGAGCATGCATTTACGTTTAAGCGAATCACGTTTTTTTTTAATACCTGTAAATCCTTAACGAAAGTATGAAAAAAAAAAAAATAACAAAACAGACTTTGGACTGTCGCCCGACACCGAGAATGTCTTTTACGTTAAGGAGATTCAGGACATGGTCAACGTTATACAGAGGATGATCAAGGATGGTGAGGATCATATTTTTCCTGTCTCTTTTTTTTTTTTTCGTTTCTTTTCTTTCATGATTTTTTATCACTACTCGATCAATTTTATGGCTTTTTTTTTTGCACTGACTTTTGGACCTTGGAATCGTGCTCGACGAAATTCGATGTTTATTCGAACGTTCTTTTTATTTATTAATTTTTCGTAAGATTTTTTTATCAACTAAATGTATAATTAATTGATTAAATTAATTCAGTAATTAATTAATTATTTTCATGATTTTTTTTCAATGCATTTTTTAAATATGTAAGTTATTATTATTTTTGTTAATTATTTGTTTACTTGTTTGAGGAACGAATAATTAATTTTTTTTTCGTTTTTTTTTGTGGGTCGAAGCTTAAGGGGAGAAAAAAAGCTCCGTCGACTCGACAAAATTGTCAGTATGGAAGTGTAGAATTGCAGGCCCCTCGACGTCTCTCGTACCGAGCGTTCAACGTTACGAGGAAGACCGGCCATTCTGCATTTCTTATCACAGTGGTTACCAACTCGAACTCCGATCTGTTTTATTATTATTATTATTATTATTCCTTTATTCTTTTTTTATACCTTTTTCCAAAAGAGCTTCCAATCAATAATTTGTTTTCTTTTTATTATTTTACATTTATTTATTTTTTTAATTTTTGACGCCAATAGAGAAAACCGTTCGATCGCGTCAAATGATAGCTGAATGAATGAATTGAATGACGGCAAGAAAATTGATTTTCAATTGGTTTAAAATTGATTAAAAATTAAGATAAAATTGATATAAAATCGATTTAAAATTAAGATAAAATTGATATAAAATCGATTAAAAATTAAGATAAAATTGATATAAAATCGATTAAAAATTAAGATAAAATTGATCTAAAATCGATTAACAATTAAGTTAAAATTGATATAAAATTGATTTAAAATTAAGTTAAAATTCGTATAAAATTGATATAAAATTTATTTTTAATTGATCCGTCGTTGCTTTTTTTTTTTCATCGCAAAAATAGCTTTTCGGGTATTTTCATTTTTTTCAATTTTGGTTTCTTATTTTTGTCGAGCTTGTTTTATGATTCCTGGCGGCGTAGAAAATCTCGTGAAAATGACCACTCGGAGCTCGATTCGCTTATCCGATCGCAGTGATTGATAACACCGGACCGCCATTCGCAACGGGAGAAACTTTCGTTACGACCATCGAATACCGAGCGCGAAAATTCGATATCGAACGTTCCCTCCACTTGAACAAATTTTCACGTATACAGGGTGTCCGACGAAAAATTACGCGACGCATATGCCTTGCATTATTTTTAATTAGCTCAAATGGTTTTTTTATTCTTTTTAATCAGATTAATTGGAATTCCGTTATTTTCAGAATTAATAATTCTGAAAATAACAATAATTCTGTTTGATTAATAAAAATTCTAGAATTTGCAATTTCATTATTCGAAATACTGTTCTCTTTTATCGCGTTATTGCAAATTTTGGAATTTTAAATTTAATTAATACAAATTTTATTATCTTCGATTAAATTATTTAAAATTCTACTATTTTCAAGCGGATGAATATGAATTTTTTTAATTTTCAATTAAATTAATAAAAATTTGACAATTTCAAATTGAATTCATTAAAATTTGACAATTCCAAATTGGTTTAATTAAAATTCTATGCAACCTGACTTTTCATCGTTATATATTCGTATATCGATCGGCAGCGTGGCACGAAAGAGTTGAAGAACAATCGGCCGTGAAGACAGGCGGAAAATGTGCCAACTCGGCGCACTCCCGATCGAATGGTATTTTGCTTAGTTCTCAGTTTTCATTTTTTTTTTATTTCTTTTTTTTTTTTTTTTTTTTTTTTTTTTTTTTTTTTTTTTTTTTTTTTTTTTTTTTTTTTTTTTTTTTTTTTTTTTTTTTTTTT
>JAPYZI010006729.1:0-13899 GCA_030523105.1 Ophioninae sp. A BG-2022a
TTCCGGCAAAATGGGCCTGGGAGGTCGAAAAAATTTTTTTTCCGTTTTTTAAGTATTAAAAGGGTGTATTTGATCGGAAATTTTCCGGTGATTACGAATCTGCCCGAGTTTTTGCCGAAAGTGCAAAATTAGACTGGGAAAATGAGAAAAACCCATTTTAGAATACTTTTCGGACATTTTTCCCTGCTGCAGATAACGGTAGCTATCGTAGCGTCGGAGGTTACGAATTAGCGCGGTGAAAAAGTGACAAGTGCCGAGTCAAAAAGTATATTGATTCATCGGAAGATTGCAAGCGCAGTCGGTAAGAATGGATAAAGCGAGCCGCTGCGCCGCCAGTGAGAAAATCGTTTAACTGAATTTTCTCGATGGTCGATAAGATTTTGAGCTCTGGTGGTACATTTGCGTGAAAATTTTCGAAAACGAATTTCTCCGCTATTTCTTCATCAAAATAAACGAAACAAAGCTGAAAATGTGCACTTTTGATCACTTGAGAGGCTTATGCTCGGAAAATTTGTGAAATTGCAATACGATGAATCGTAGCTCGCAATTGCTCCCATGGTAAACAAAATCTGCACAATTATTTTCAAAATTTTGGTAAATGCCGAGCATGTTCCTCTTCGAGCAAGCGTCCTGCGTACGCACAATAAATTTCATGCAAAGCGGTTGAATAGTGTGGGAGAAATTAGATTTTGAAATTTCGATGTGGCTAGGAACGTGTTCGTCATTCCCTTAAATGTAAAATTCATTTATATACGATAGAATCATTCAGACATTCACTAGGCCCAATGATACACTTTGAGGCAGTAAAAACTTTCTTTCGAGAGAGCGGAATGTTTCTTAAGGGGGCAAGAGATGCTATATCGACGTAGACGTCGTTATTGGTCCGTAAGCTCGGTACAGAGGGTTGAAGAATCGAAAACTATGCAGGAGAGAATTGGCGAATGCAGGAAAGAAAAGTAGAGTGCCGTGTCCACTCGATTCGCTTTGATCGAGGTCCGGCCCGAATCTATGAACGCAAGGGACGATCCGGATTCTGCCAGGGACAGAAGGAAAAGGAACGCCAAAAAAAAAAGAAAAAAGAAAAAAAAAAAAAAAACAAATCGCAGTGGATTCGGAGCTCAAAAGTGAAGGACCTCGCGAGAACGCGGAGACAAACGAGAAGAGGAAATAAGAGAGTTAAAAGTCGTATAGAATTGGGAGGGAAACAGCTTGGTTTGAACCAGAGAGAACGAGGTTAACGCGAGGTGGAAAGATAAAAGAAACTACGCTAAGAGCTTGTCCGAAATCCAACGACGAACCTCTTTATATACTCCGACAAAAATTCCATTTTGCGAAGATTTTTCTGCGGAAACTGATTCAAGTACGGAAACTAAAAAAAAAAAAAAATTGATAAGAAAAAGTGTTTAATCCATTTTCCACTTTATCATCGTATATGTAATTACGCAAAGATCATTAGAGGATTTACGATGGTTTCCAAGGAAGATAAATGTCAGTCTTCAGCTATAAGTACTATTTAAAGCCGTCAATTTTAAACGGAGAAGAGAAAACGGTCTTGCACGAATTATTTGAAGAAGAGGAATGTTGCACTCTATGGTCCAGTCATGGAGGATTCTTGGTGAAACCATTTTTTTTTTATTATGAATTATGTACAATAATTTTCAAACGCGTTTATCTCAAAACACGATTGTTTTCAAACTTCAGTCGTGATATCTCAAAAACTAGTCACTTGATTCTGCTGAAATTTATACAGCATCTTTGGTACATATATAACTACAAGTTGAATAAAAATAATTAAGATTCCTTCGTTAGTTTTTTTTTAACCAGCTAAATATACCTCGAACAAACTGCGAAAAATGGATTTCTTTTTTCTAAAGCGTAAAAAAACAATATTTATTGGAATTCCGACTTTATTTTGATTCCGTGCAGAGCCTCGAGTATCACGATTAAAACGGCGTTTGGTTCTTTGATTCGAGATAATCGGAACGCCCGGAATCATGGCAGCAGTGGAGCAACTCTTTGTTTTATACGTATTTCTGTTGGGCGGTGTATCTCCGATTATATTCAATATATCGACTTCAAAAAATTCACAAAGATTCTTCAAACCTTAATAAAAATGACGTACAATCGATAAATTTTTTTATTTCAATGATTCGTAAAAAAAAAATCCACAAAGAAACAGTTAAAAAAAAAAACAGCATTCACGCTAGACGAAGGCCTTAAAAAATCACTTCTTTACCAGTTATATTTCGAGCATACTCTCGATCTCTACTGATTACGGTATTGGTGCGTCGCCTCTGAAAGTTCGTACGTGCAGGAAGCGTTTATCCATTCCTTTTTTTTTTTGTTCACCAGTCGTTCGTGTCGTTTTATTGCTCGAATCGAGATTCGGTTTGAAAACGGCGATCGATCCGAACCCAATATATCATGAGAATCGTGATAATGCTGTATCCTCCTTTTCGTTCTCCGTTGTACGCCAGCCGCGGATGTGGCGGCTGATTCCCACTCGTACCACGTACCGCAAGAGTATCCAGGTCTGCTGTAACTTTTATATACCTGCTTGGGAACTTCATACTCCATAGTTTTGGTATGATAAGCCCGGAAAACTTTTACTTCTGTACAGCTCGTTATAACTCGCGATATTCCACGTATCGCATAACGTAGCGTAACAAAAGAAAAACTGCTCGAGTTAACGCATCGATTAATAAATACGTTTAACAAAAACATCGCGTTTAGTGACAAAGACGATCACTGAAACGTCCATCTTTTTTTTTTTTTTTCAAATTTTCTTGCTAATTTTGGGTTTTTACCTTTAGGCTCAGTACTTTTCAATCAAACCTCGTATCTTGGTTTTTTTTCGATTCGTTGCGTTTTTACTTTTAGGCTAAGTACTTTTCGATCAATCTTCGCATACTCGTATCTTCGTTTATTCCGATATTGCGATCGAATGAACAATTGAAATTTGACGGAATAAAGAATTAACTATGAAAACCTGTTTTTCTTATCAGTAAGGACGAGTCAGGTTTGAATCCTTGCGAACTTTTGAAATTCGTATTCTCTTTGATTGCTCAAGGAAAATTGTTAACAATAGCATTGTACTCGTATAACTGTTAAGAGTTTGTACTCTGAAGATTTTAAATGTTAACTCGGATACAAATAAATCGTTTGAGAATTAGAGAAGAGAACGAGGGCTTGTAAAATTGAGGAAGTTTAAGTTTATACACAGTGGAAGGGAGGGAAATAACACGCGAGGATATTAAACGTGGGCACAGACACGGCGTTGAATTTGGATTCACGGATAGACGGTGGCTCGCGTATGCATTTTGCGTTTTGCACATGACTAAACTCATGAAACATTCCGCTCAACGTTGCTTCCAAGTCAGTACAAACTTGGCTAAGTTCTATGCACACATCGTATTGCATTTCCGTTTAACTGATTTGCTTCGAGCTCTGACTCCCTTGTATTTAACTTTCACCCTTAAAAAAGTCTTTCCGTTTTTCTTTTTTTTTTTTCGTGTAAACGGATAAAGGTCGAGACCGGAAAACGCGTTAATGACGTGGGCAAACTCGGGTTACGAGCTGAGGTTGTATCAAGCGTCAGACGAGCCAAGTTTGTTTTATATTTTAAGTCGTTAGGACTTTTCATTTTTCGTGGCGCACCAACCTGACCTGAAAGTATTTGGGTACGTGATACGTGATTATTTGGAAAAAAAAAAAACATTCAAGCCATTTGCCATTCTCCGAAAATCCGGCTTTTGTTTTTCAAGAGTATCTTGATTTCTGTTCAACCGGAAACGATCCACCGAAACACGATACTCTTCGATCCACCAAGTTAACTGATCCATGCAAAACCGCGTTGCCTAATAAAGTCCACGTTTTAAACATCCAAAACTAGAAAGTCAAAAGTAGAGCTCAAAAGCCGATGGTAGAGCTAAAGAGCTAACTGTAAATAAAGAAACTGTCCAATCGTAGTTAAGATTGAAAAGTAGTTAGCCTAAAAGTAAAAACGCAACGAATCGAAATAAACCAAGATACGAGAATTTGTCGAAAAGTACTCAGGCCAAAATAAAAAAACGCAACGAATCGAAATAAACGAAGATACGAGGATTGATTGAAAAGTACTTAGCCTAAAAGTAAAGACCCAACATTTCGAAGAAAATTTCTGTTCAACCGGAAACGATCCAGGCAAACGCAAACACGATACTCTTCGATCCACCAAGTTACCTGATCCATACAAAACCGCGTTGCCTAATAAATTCCACGTTTTAAACATCCAAAACTAGAAAGTCAAAAGTAGAGCTCAAAAGCCGATGATAGAGCTAACCGTAAATAAAGAAACTGTCGAATCGTATGTTTCAGGTTCCATCAACGAAGGCTCGAGAAAGCACGAGTATCCACCGGAGTATCTACGGATATCTCAAACTTGGGACATCGAACGACTAGGTGTCGTTTAATTGGGAGAGTGGTTAGGAGGTCGTAGGACAAGATACGAAGAGATAAACGAGCGCGACAAAAAGGAGCGTATAAAAGAGGCGTCGATGAGTATCCTGATTAGTGATTCCATTACCCAGTGAAGCGGTGGATCGGCAAGATCGAACCGGTATCAAGTTATAAATTTCAACAGAGAAAAGTGTGAAAAAGTCCAAAAAAAAAAAAAAAAAAAAAAACAGTACGATTCGATCGCGCGAATCGAGGAGTTCCGGAAGTTGAGAAAATAAGTAGACAAAACGTGAATCGAGATTAGATTTCGGATAGTGATTAAAAAGACGTAAAAATTAGTGTTGTTTTTAATTTTTGACGATCGTTGGGACGATACAAAGTGAAAAGTTTTCGTTCGAATGTTAAGACTGGATCGCGATGTTGAGTTCGAAAGATTGGGTGTGGTTGCGGACCGGAGCGTTATTGGGTACACTGTTGAGTTCAATGGTGTTGGGGGCGTTCGCGGATGGGTGTCCGAATCGTTGCGCGTGCAAATGGAAAGGTGGAAAAGAGTGGGTGGAGTGCGCGAATCGAAGTTTGATCGGTTTGCCACAGGGTGCACGGGAGGAGACCCAAGTGTTGGATTTATCGAGTAACAACTTGGGGGGACTGCCCGGTCAGTGTTTCAGGGTATTAGGATTGACGAATTTACAAAGGTTGTACTTGAGCAAATCACACATAAGCCAAATCGCGCCAAAAGCATTGGACGGTCTTTCCGGGTTGGTGGAGCTCGATTTAACCGGAAATCTCATCAAGGAAATACCTTCGGAATCGTTCGAATCGTGCCCTGGCTTGATGAGACTAATTCTCAATGAGAATCCCATTCGCGAAATTCACCGTCGCGCTTTTCGACCACTCGCCGAATTAACGAATTTAGAATTGAGCGATTGCCAGTTGGTGAGCATTGAAAAAGGCGCCTTCGAAGGTCTCGAGTCACTCGAGTGGCTCAGACTCAACGGGAACATGCTCACTCACGTTCCTGGAAAAACTCTACCTCTCGGTGGTAATCTTCATGGCCTGACGTTACACAACAATCCGTGGTCTTGTACATGCCTGTTGCGGCCACTCCAGTCGTGGCTCACCGAATCCGCAACTATTGCCCCTCAAGAATCCGATCCTCTTTGCAAAACACCATCCAGACTTCATGGACGTACCATCAAGAGTGTCAAGCTCAACGATCTCGCCTGTCTCCCGCAAATTAGCCTCAAGGATCGCCTCGATATGGACGAGGGAGCAAACGTTACTTTGAGGTGTGACGTCTATGCTGTACCTATGGCTAAAGTCACGTGGTGGTTCAACGGAGAACTGTGCAAACCTCCCAATGAAAACGACTCGTTTGCAGCGTTAACGGCGACCTACGTAAGGTAAATTGAAAAATGAAGAGTCCTATTTCCAATTGCATCCAACGTATTCGTTCCAACGATACGTGAAACGTTTTTTCTATTTTTCTTTTTTTCCTTTTTACTATTTTTTATTTCTCTTGGAGAAATATATGCCTAGTCGTTTTCGAACCAAAAGATATTGCAGTTTTTAAGCTTTGAGTTTACAGTTTACAATCGTTACGTAAAACCATACAGCCTTTCAGAGAACAAACAAAGTTAGGTTTTTACACTTTTTTTTAAAATCCATTTGCGATGCGAAGAAAAATTCGTTTAATCGAGAAACGATAATTCGTTGTCGCAGAGAATCTTCTTGAGTTTCCAAAATGGTCCTTCCGTTGTATTTGGCATTATTATTTCCTGAAATAACCCGGATTTGATACCAAAAGATCATTTTTTAGTCAATCATTGATAACTCTGGCACAAATGATCGCGCAGAGCTCGTCCAAAAACCAAATTGAACCTAATTAATCAATGTTTCTGCCTCGGATATAGAAACCTCAAAAAAAAAAAAACTTTATTTTGAGTTCGCAAACTCTTTCGAAATGAAAACAAAAATTTCGAACGTCTGTCTTTTCGCGTATTTCTTCGGTTCGCACATCGATATAGTTACTCAGAAAAATGTTCATTGCGGTGGATATAAACTAGAGATTTCAAGCTTCGAGTAGCTTTTTTTTTCGTTTCGATAGGATTATTCGTCTAGACGTTACAGCGTTTTGAAAATGATGTAAAAAAAAAAAAATGATTTTTTGTTCATCGTTTAAGCGAGTGTAGGAAGCACTCGTTGGTGGCGTTTTTCGTGGTCATTTTCTATTACGATCCAATATTAGTATACAGTATGGAAAACGTGGATTTCGAGGTTTTTATATATATATATATATATTTTTTTTTAACGTTACGTTTCATTTTATCTCCCATGAAGCGAGAAAGGCGGACATCGAAATCCTATGGTTCACTGTATCGATTAGGTTACCCCTCATCGATTTTCGATTCCGAGACGTTTCCCATGTCGTTCTTACGGGGTAAAGAAACATTAAGCTATCTTTTCTTTTTTTTCGTTTCCTTTTTCTTATCGCGACCGTTCCAAGGATTCCCAGGATATGCCCTGCGCGATTTGTGACTATATATACCAGTAGAAGGAAAAATAATGGCCGATGTTCCGCTGGCTCAGCGGGGGCTGCTTTCGACGTCCGAGTTTTGGTTCACGCTCACCCATTAGACGTTTCCGCTCGCGCCTTGGCTCCGAACCTAGAAAAACGCCCTCGGTCTCTCGGTTTGAAAGAACCTCCTAACGCTATTCTACTTTCTCTCCGGTTCTTCTTTTTTTTTTTTTTTTTTGCGGTTTTCGATCTTTTCTCGTTTGTTTTTTTTTCTCTTCAAGCCCATCGTTGGCCCAACCGAAGAATGGGTAGATAATACTTCGCTGGGGCATCTTTTACTCCTATACTTTACTCGGAAAGTATACTTCCCTAGGAAAACTTGAAACCATCGATCAATCCTTTCATCCTACATATCTCGATTATATTGGATCGGTCGGAAAGCAACGTCGGTTTTCAACTAGTTTAATCTTCGTCGAAACTTTTTACGAACTTTCTCGTAAACTTAAAAATCGAGCTAATTTTTATACCGAAAGAGTTAACTTTGAAATTTCATTCGAGTGTGTTATCGAAACCTCATAGCCAACCGTGTGTACACAAAAGAAACTTTCGTATTTTGTGCTTCGCGTTTCACGATATAAACTCCGCGGAAGCCGGATAAAGACTTTCAGCGATCAAGACTTTCTTCGAAGAGGCTTGTCAACGTTACTCCGAGAAATTCCGTTTTCCGAGATCTTTCGGGTATCGACAACTGGACGATCCCGATTCGACATTGCCAAAGAAATCAAAGGGCCAATTGAGTTTGTTTGGGTTTGGAAAAAGGGTTTGATTTCTATCGCGATGTTACGGAACGAGAACTTGTTGGTCGAACGTGCCAAAAAGTAGTCAATTCCAACGAGGACGTCCAGTTTGGAGTTTCTTTAGTGAGAAAAAAAAGAAAAAAGAAAAAAGAAAAAAAAAAAAAGAAAACGACGTTGCTTCGAACCAACCGGGTAGATATTCCAAAGTCGAAAACGTGTTTCGAGAGTAGCCTGGTTTTATAATCCGTGATGCAACAGAAACTCGCATTGCACATTTGTCAAAAATCTGATTGCAGATACATCCACAAGGAGAACGATCCAAAAAACGTAACGAGCATTCTGTACATTTACGGAGTGGAGAGAAGCGACGCAGGGACGTACACATGCGTAGCGGAAAATACAGCGGGTTCCGTCGAGTCAAATTTATCGTTAAAAGTGTATTTCCAAGAGAAAAGTACACCGGAGCCACCGTTCGATCATCCAGGAACGGGTTACGTAGCGGTGGTTGCGGCTGGTGCGTTGGTCGGTACACTGCTGGCGCTAGGTTGCATTATCGGGAGTGTAGTATTTTGCACGAAGAGACGAAGAGATCACAAGAGGAACGCAAAGTCGTTGGTGATCCAGAGTAAAGGTGTGACGCCTGGTAAGGAGGTATGTTCGACGTTACCGATGAAGAAGGTTCACAACAGTGGTGACGGTGTGGGTATAAGTGTGACGGGAATAGTAGGTATAGGTGGTAGTATAGTTGGTGGGAGTGGACGTTTGAGTTTCGACCACCATCATCATCATCATCATCAGCAGCAGCAGCAGCAGCAGCAGCAGCAGATGTATAACGAGCGCGATAGAATAGGAAGAACGGGTTCGTTGGAGCGTTGCGTAACAATGGAACAACGCACGTATCCAGTACCGAAGTACGTTACCGAGCCGGATTTGATAAACGAGGTTACGGAGAGCGGTGTTAACGCTGATCCGAATGATTCGTACGGTCTTTATCATCAGCATCAATCGGGAGTAACGATTGGGAGTGATATCGGTGAACAGCAACATTGCCAGCCTCATCAACAGCAACAGCCCTCCCAACAGGTTCTCGATTATGAGTCAACCAGGTATCAAACGCAATCCGATCCGCGTCCATCCCTGTCCCAATTGAGCTATCTCGACAAGGATGGATATCCCCTAAACTTTGGCTTGCCAAAGATACCGTTCAACAATTCGAGCACCCTGCCGCGTTTGAGACAGCGTTATCCCGAAGGTTCAGCCGCTGCACCACCGGACCGTTATACGCGCGAAGCTGAATTTCTCGCTCGTTCCAATACGTACGAACCCGTATTACCGCGCACCGATACCAGATACACGGCCGGTGGTTATCCGTACCTGGTTCATCAACCTGTCGTCAAACCACCGGCCATAGTACAATCGATTAAACTTCCGGTATCGCCGGTATCGCCAACCGCAATCTCGGACGTACCCTTCATTCCGTCACCACCGGCCGCTTACCGAGGTGAACCAACACCGTTGTCACCGAGATCGCTCATGAGCAAGGCTGTACGCGAAGCGGCCGCCGCGGTCGCTGCTAGAGCCGAAGGTGCCAGGCCCCCCGATCATCCCGAGAGTCCTGACGAAGGTTACGTCGGTGATGCCATGGACGTTTGAGATAAACCGGTAACCTTGGATCCTGTCTCATCGGTGGTCCCGTCTTTCTTCGTGTCCAACGTATTCTCGGACTATGGAATCTCCGGTACGAACAACCCACTGGCGCTGGATTTTGGTTACCGTTCGAATTATCCGAATACCGAGGAGTAGTAAACGTTCAATCCGTAGCAGCTCCTACCAAGCTTAGTCCTAAGATCTTCTCGATCTTTGATAATGACGATTATACAACGGAAGTGAAAACCCGGGAATATTCCGAACCTCTTCGTAGAGGATAAATCGAGGCTCGTTTGAATTAATATTGGGACGCGTTCGATTATGCCTGATGGTTGGATACGTTTTTATCCCACTTGTCTCTCGCTTTGGTCGTTATTATCGTACCAAAGTTTAGTCAACGAGCATCGCGCTGTTCAAAGAGATCATGATTCTCCGATTCCAAGGTCACTGCCTACGCGTCGTTCCGATAATTGTCTCCTTCCGAGGAAAAAACGATTGCGCCTGCTCCTCTGAGACGACCGCGGGTTCAAAACGGAACCAAGGAAGGACTGTTGTTCCGAGAACGCTGAGCAAACGGAAGATGAAACACTTGGTCGATGTTGTCTCAACGTTAACCAACCTTTCGTTCTACCTTACGAGTATGTGCCTAAGGAAAACGAGGATACGCGTAGTTTACCCAATTTGGTTAGACGAATTGCCCGGTAACCCGAGGTGCCCTGGTCGAAGGCTGGTGAAACCGTTGACCTTCATCGACCTCGAGCGAAACTCTCTTCAAACGTACCGCCCGTCGTACCGTTTAATTCGTCAACGCGATACCGGGATATAATCCAAAGCTGCGTAAGGAAAATTAACGAATCTATCGGTCATCGACGAATAGGGTCACGACCGGGTCGTAACCGTGAATCGCTTGGATAATCACCGTTCCTTTAATGCTCGATTAACGACCATCAATTATGAAGATCCAGACTTTAGTATCCTTTTTTTTCGACGGCGCTAAACGAATCGCTCCGAAACGCCTCTTTTGGGCGACACGTCTGGATTCCCATTGGATTTGTAATCCGATTCGACTCGTCCCCTATCCAAAACTTCGGCACTCCCGTCGATTCCTCAAAGCGACAAGATCAATATTGGATTTTCGACACGCGTCGTTTACGGATCGTCGAAACAAAGATGCCGAATTACGAAAACGAGTTCACCAACGAGGCCAATGCGGTATAACGTACGATCGGTAGTGTGCATGTGCGCGCTTGCGCGGTTGAATAAAATTACTTAATAAAAGAAAAGAAAGGAAAAAAAGGAAAACAAAAAAAAAAAAACAAAAGGAACGAAGATCGAAAACGTTCTAGCGTAGCGTTGTGTCGTAATGTATCTGAAAAGCTCAAAGTGTAAGTCCGAAGTGTGTAACTGACGAAAAAAAAAGAAGAAAAATAAAAGAAAAAAAAAAAAAACGCGTAGCGTTCCGAAATACGCTGGTATGAGTTTGTTTGACGTATTCGTGGGAATAAATACAGAAGTACGGATAAGACGTGATACCGGTGGACGCAGTCTTTATTACTGGAACGTCCGTACGGGTACAACGTGGCTCATGATTTTAAAATGTTTTAGAACTTACGATAAATCGGTATCGTAACGTGTACGAATAAATGTCAATTTTAATGTGAACCGTTTCGTCGCGTTGATTTAAAAAAAAAAAAAAAAAAATAAAAAAAAATAAAAATAAAAGGAATGAACGAACGCAAAAAAAAAAAAAAAAATAATGTTTAAACGAAAATACACGTTTGGAGGCTCACGATGCGCGGTATCGAATAAACGATATTATCGTTTGCGAAGTTGCGCCGATATAATTGAAATTGGGTTTGGTTAGTAAACGCGAGTGCACGATTCTTAAAACTCGCGTACTTGCGAGTTTGTACTTCCAGAATATATTCACTAAACTGCCGGCCCAATGTTTCGAGAGTTTGCGAGTTTGAAAGTTTCGTTTTTTTTTTGGTTTTTTTTTTTTTTTTTTTTTTTTTTTTTTTTTTTTTTTTTTTTTTTTTTTTTTTTTTTTTTTTTTTAAAAAAAAAAATGTACGGGAAGGTTCTTGCAGTGACGTCTTTAAGCTGAACGAAACGGAACCAGTGAAAGCGCGCAGTAGTACGTAATGTTGGTAGGTTTTATCTAGGCGTAAGGGTCACCGTGTTGTACAGGGTATAAAAGGCGTGTTGGTACGAATGACGAAATCAAGCACCCGTGTCAGTCTTGAAAAAAAGAAAAAAAAAAAAGTGTTCAGTGTACGCCTAGCTCTATACGGGTACCTTTAAGTACCCATATTGCAGCATCTAAATACCTATAGTATCGTTCTTTTTCCATCCTTTTCTATCTTCGATACAATTTTTTTGTTGATCCAGCAACTAGAACGATCACTTTTATTATCCGACTCATTCAGCTTTTGTATTGTCTGCTTTCGCACGAACGAACGCACACCCCATAATTCAACGTTATACTTCAACGTTCACGGTTTCGGTTGGCCTCTTGTATTAAAGTAATTATAACGACAGCCTAAGGCAGGGAAAAGTTATAAATAAACTGACTATAGAGCATTCTTTGACAGTTGAGCGGCACGATGCACAATTGTGTCAGATACCCGATTGTACTTCAAGGATCAACGCTATAACAATTGCTAAACTTTTGCTCCTTCAACGGAAAAAAAATGAAATTTCTAAACTCCGAATTGTAAACTGAATAATTGAGGAATTTAAAATGAAAGCATTGGAAAAATGAATAAAGGAGCATTGAAAATTGAAATATAAAAATTGAACAATTGAATAATTGAACATTGAGAAATTTGTAATTGAAAAATTGTAAAATTGGCAATTGAATAATTGAGCATAAAAAAATTGAGAAACTTATAATTGTAAAATTGGCAATTGAATAATTGAGCATAAAAAAATTGAGAAACTTATAATTGAAAAATTATAAATCGACAATTGAACAATTGAGCATAAAAAATTGAGAAACTTATAATTGAAAAATTATAAATCGACAATTGAATAATTGAGCATAAAAAAATTGAGAAACTCATTGAAAAATTGGAAATTGACAATTGAATAATTGAAGATTGAGTGATAAAACATATAAAATTAAAAACAAAAAATTGACCAATATAATATACAGAATTGAAGAATTGACGAATAAAAAAATTGAAAGAAAAAAAGAAAACCGCTAAAGATACCGTCACGTTTGGAAGCTAAAATCAGTTTTTTGTGGCAATATTGCTGAAAACATTGTTTTAGTAGTAGCATACGTGGAATAATAAAAGATATTCCAAAGTCGAAGCACGTTTTATCATCGACTATGACACCTGGATGTCACGCGATAGGAATTCGGATAACTTCTTGCATTGGGAAACTGAACGAAGGTGGAGACGAAGAAAAAAAAAAAAAAAAAAAAGCCAACGCCCAGGGTCCCCCCGAAGAGGGTGTTCTTCCAGTTCTCTCCATCTTGCTCCCTCGCTTTAACGTGAATTTTTTTGCTTCCATCTTTCCTTGGTTTCCGCACTCTTCTTGCCCTCCTTCTTCTTCACTTCCTTGCTATTCCACGTCTGCTTTCGTTTCCGAGGTCCCGGCCTGTATATATTCTCGAATTGTTCGTCCAAGTTTTCGAATTGAACTTGTGATAAATCCGTAGCAGTTTTGGCCGAATTATCAGTCGTCGGTGTTCAGAACGCACGTACACTATCTTCGAAAATTCTTCGTCGCGAAACTATATACATACAGATACGTATAAACTGCAACTTTGGTTGTCTCCACTCATTTGACTCCTTCCTTAAGTTGGGCTAACTCGATCCCTTGCTGTCTTCCATTATTCTCTCGTGAATCGCGAGCATCATCGAACGTCAAGGGTTCTTCAACGTGGCATTGCTCTTGGGAACCCACATTGATACGAACTCGAGATATTTCCGATTTGTTGAGTGGTTCCGAGATCTCTTTCAAAATAACCAGTTTCTCGAGTCGTTATTTTATCCCTGATATTCGAGAGTTCTGAATTCCCTAATTTCCTAAACGGGTATTCAGAATCGAACGATACTTGATCAGCCAATGTTGAATCGACGAACGAATCGCTCTCATCGAACGTTTCCGATTGAACAACAGTCACTGGTATTACCGTGCGAGAGCCGTTTCGGCAACGTCACCGCTCGAAGGGGCGAAGAGTCGCACCACCGGATTCAAAATACACATTTTGGGACCTCGATCGTTCGATTCCATCAGGTATTTCACGAAATCCATGGGTATTACTAATTTCGTACATTCGTTTACGATTTCGTTAAAATCTTGGTCGCCGTGTTTGAAAAATTAGATCTCGTAAATTCTGTTTCATCGGTTTTCTAACTTATCGACTTCGATCTAGGCTGCGTTGAAGTTTAGGGGAAAGTAGTACGAGTTGATCCCTTGGGGTAAGATGATTCTTTGTAATTGCGCTGAAACCACTAACGCCATCTAGTTTATTTCACTGCCAAAA
>JAPYZI010006732.1:0-14295 GCA_030523105.1 Ophioninae sp. A BG-2022a
TTTTCGAGTAAACTTCGAAAAACTTCGATTTTGGGCTTCCAAACGAAAATGGAAAAAATCGAAGAGTAACGGGACCTACCTTCGGTCATCAAGAATCCAGCCTTAAAGTTTCAATCAATTCGGTTAACGCGTTTTCGAGTAAACTACAAAAAACCGTTCGGGAAAAATACTTTCGTACTGTGAAAGCACGCGTCATTGCGCGTTCGTATCGTCGAAAGTTTGAGTCCAAGATTAAAAGGCGTCGGATCGCGAGTGCCACTTTTTTACTCGGCTAAAAATGACATTCGAAAGGGTGGAATCGATCGTCGGCGTTTTACTCGAGGGAAGAAGGGTACGTGAGGGAAACTTTGTTAAAACGCCGAGGAAGGAGGAGTTTACGTGTCGCTGCGGTTTGGTTGCAGGGAATGTACCGTGGCGTATTTTGCATGGCCTCCCCGCGTTATCGTCGGTGATGCGCTTCCGCTGAATCGAAAGGGAGGGGCGTTGAAGAGAAAGAGGTGGATCACCAGGGGTGCGAGAGGAGAACGGACAGGGCAACAAACCCTCGCGGCGAACCTCAGATCACGCACGTTACGGTAGGAGCTAGTGGCGCACGTAATAAACAAGCGATCTAACAACTCTGGTGCTTGGTTCCTATACACTTGGTCTACACTATCGAACGACCCATCGAATCTCGACACCTCGTTCGTCCAGAGACCATTAAACTTTTCCCCTTGTACATATCGCGCTCCTTTTATTCTCCAACCCAAACTGTCGTTCACTATCCAACCGGAAAACTCGATGTAACGACGAGTTGCACCTTCTATTTGGTCACGTGGTCGTTCTTGGATTTTAGGGAAACTAGAATCGGAATTTTGAGACGTTTGAAAGAATTTCATCAACCCTGGAATTTCGTATCGAAAGATTGCTCAATCTGACAAGAGTCAATGAATTTATACAATTTTAAATAAAAATTATTCAAATATAATTCATATATTTTTAAAATTCGATTCAGTTTTTTGTTCCTACGTCTCTCAATGTTTTAGAGGATATTTCCAGTCTTAATTTGGACACGCGGTTGTTTTTGAATTTTTAGACGTTTGAAAGAATTCCATCAACTCAATTGCCAATTGATACTTGCTGGATTTTGCAAGTATCAATGACTGTTTACAATTCCTAATGAAACTGACTCAAACATAAATATAATATATTTTAAAAAGTCGATCAAATTTTTTGTACAAACGTTTGCAAAGATTTCGGAGGATTTTTAGCCTCGCGTATTACCACGACGTGTCGCAAAATTTGGTAAGAACGCTAGGAGTGGATGTACGAGTGTCGAATATTTATGGAGGTCGGAACGAAAGGACGAAACGTGTACAGTGCCTCGTAATTTACAACAAATTTTCTTGAAGCCACTTTCTCCCTTTGCCTTTCGGCATTCATGGACTAGAAGACGACTACATGCGAACCGTGCATCTATCTTCTTCCAAGATTGGATCAAACCAGATCTTCCGTCAAGTAGCCCACGAGTACACGACTAGAAAGCGTACGGTGTATAGCACGAACGTGATTTCGGTGTTCGAGCTATGAAACTACGAGTCTCGTACTTGCTTTTCCACCAGCCATTGGATATAGAGACTTTACGTAAGATTTTTAAGTAAAATCCCCCTCCCCTTGGCCGTACCTTCAGCCCCTCATAATTTCATCCAGATTTATGTTAAACGATAAGCTCGGAGACTGGAACGAGGCGGAATGAAAAATAGAACGGAAGAACCAGATGAGTGAAGATTCCACCGATTCAATGTGAATTTCACCAAAAATTATACGCCGCACGAACCCCGTGAAAATTCGCGAAAACTTTACGCAACTTTTGCCGCGCGACATCTCGGAGTGCGAGAATTTTTCTTAGGGACTTCTAGGGGGGGGGGGGGGGGGAGGGAAAAAAAACAGGGTCCCCCCGATGGAGAAAGCCCCACTAGGGGGGAAAAAATTCCGGCGCCAGTTTTTTCAAGTTTTCTCGAAAACTACTGAACGGAATTACTTGAAATTTGTACAGTCGATGGATTATTAATAACGGAAGGACCTACCACTCCCAGAAATTCGGGATTTTTAATAGAAACCTGATAAATCCGGTTTTTATAAAAATGGTGCGTCAATGTCAGATCCAAACGTGACCTTGTTTCAAGAAATTCGTAAATATTTGTTTATTCCTGTGCATTCACAGCGGAAATGTGTAAATTCGTTAGAACATGACGACCGAGGTAGTTCGCTTCATTAGGCTCTTCTTCAGAGGGTTGAACATCGGACTCCCTCGTTGGAGAGTCCGAAGCTCGATGTTGGGAACGGTTCGATTGTAAAAAAGCATTAACACGGTGCGCCAGGTCTTGGTTGAACTGTAGACACCGTTTCTTCTCGCGGGCTCCTCGAGATCCCAGAGAGCTTGGCTTGGAAAGCTCCTCGTTCTACTTTACCTTCTCTCATTCGTGCTCCGCTATACGGGGAGTCATGAGAACCGGACCACCTGAATATTTATCTTGGATTTGGTTTTGGCTTTGTTCGGGTTTATTTGGGTTTGCTTCGGATTTGCTCGGATTTGTTTGGGTTTGTTTTGGCCTTTTTGGGTTTGTTTGGGTTGGAGTTATGAGAACCGGACCACCTGAATATTTATCTTGGATTTGGTTTTGGCTTTGTTCGGGTTTATTTGGGTTTGCTTCGGATTTTCTCGGATTTGTTTGGGTTTGTTTTGGCCTTTTTGCGTTTGTTTGGGTTTATTTAAAATTGCTTGGGTTTGTTTCGGCCTGTTTGGGTTTGTTTTGGTTTGCTCGGCTTTGTTTGGGTTCACGTGACTCTATTCGAGTTTGTTTGGGTTTGTTGGAGTTTATTTGGATTAGCTTGGGTTTCGTTTTGTTTGTTTGGATTTTTTAGAGTTTATTTGGATTTGTGCGGGCTTCATTTTGTTTGCTTGGCTTTTTTTGGCGTTGCGTTGGGTTTGTCAAACTTCATTTGGATTTGTTTGGGTTTCATTTTGTTTGCTTGGGTTCGTTGAAATTTATTTGGATTTCTTTGGGTTTCATTTGGATTGCTCGGCTTTGTTTGGGTTTGTTTCGGTTTATTCGCATTTGTTTGGGTTTGTTCGTATATGTTTGTGGTTTGTTTAGGCTTCTTTCGTTTAATTTTGGTTTCTTTGGTTTTTTTTTTGTGTTTAATTTTGGTTTTTTGGGTTTCTCAGAGTACCAAGATATTCGGGTGTTCCGTTTCTCGCGGGTCACCCCGTACAGACCCGTCTCGGATCGCATGCAAATCTCTTGCGGCTTAATTACGCGAACACGCCCTCTATATGCGTTCTGGTTCGCGCGTTACCTACAATCCGAAACCTCGCGATATATACTCGACCCGGGTGTGTTGTAACAAGCGCTTGGTGATAAGAACTTACAAGGGATCCGGATCCGTCTTCAACTTTTTATACGGGTTCAAAGAATCCCTGGCTAATCGTTCCTTCGAATAGGAATCTTCGAGATGGAACTCTTTGAGATGAAATTCGACTTGTGAGAAGGTTGCTTGGGAATTGGGCTTCGATATCGGAGATCTCTTGATAAGGAATAATTTAAGCTTGCTCACTGAGATCTTTTAAATATCGAGTTCAAATATCGATTTCAGATGACAAGTGAAGACACTGAAAAAACGTCTTGAAATCTGGATGCGATGTTATTTTTTGCCAACGTTCGTCGACTTATTAATTATTATTATCATTTGTAATTATACAATGGTCAATTAACGTTCGTTAATAAATTATATCATAGTTAATTAACATTCGCAAAAATTTCGGAAATTTCTATCACAAAAAAAGTTTCAAAGTTGAGGATTCGATTACGATTAAAATAAAAATTGAAATGAAATTTAAATATTACATTTTGAATATTAATATTCCATCAATATTACATAATAATTCAATAAATTAATTCATTAATTCAATTAATATTTAATAATTATTAATTAAATATTAAAGTTGTAGTTATATATATTCAACGAAATTTTAATATTTATAAATAAAAATACAATCAAGGATATTCGTAATTGAACAAGGATAAGTAATACGAACAAAGTCAAGCTAATTATTTCGTTATCAATGATGAGAGAATGTTTCTCCCGGTTGGGTTTTACTCGAGTGCACTTAACCGACCACGAGCGGCAACGGGTCTTGCGAACGTGGTTATGTGCTCGGAGTACAAGTGGCTTGAGAGAAAAGCCCTTGCACCGCACTCCTCTCGCAAGCCTTTTTTTTTTTAACAAATACATATAACGAAATAATTAATTTAACGATCAATCATTGAGTCATAAATTAATTAAATATTTTAAAAAAAACATTCGTTACAAAAAAATATTTTGAAAAATATTATAATGATAATGATAATGATAACAATAATAATAAATTTTCTAAATTAACTGTAAAAGTGTTCAATATAACAAACGATTTAATACTAAATTATTTAAAATAAACTAAATAATAAATAATGATCAATTTTTTTTATGATAAAAAAATTAAGTGATGTAAATAGAATTTAAAAAAAAATGAACAATCGAATAATAGTAACTATTCCGCTTTGTAACGAGTTCTACCCTCGAGAACTACCCTCTACAGAATATATCCCACTGAACGGTTGGACAATTGGTGTTCCTTCGTACACCATTTCGACTACTTCGAACGAGCTTTTTTTATTCCCATATTCGTCCAATCACGAGATACGAATGAAACTGCACTTTCATGCCTCGAGTAACCTCGTCGAGCTTTGGTTTTCCCAATCGATCCTGATCGATCGTTTCTCCTATCCAATCACGTTTCATCGAGCCAAAAAAACAATTACAAAAATAAAAAAACAGGAATAACTAACCACTCAACGATTATTAGTGAAAATTTGGAATTAAAATTAAAAAAAAAAAAAAAAAAGGATCGATTATTCTATTTACTCGTTATACACGACTCGTTAATGGACGCTTTTTGACTCGAACTGCTTTCCTCGATGCCGCACGAGCCGGGCCTCGTTTGTACGAGTTACGACTGTATGAGATCACAGAGTTTGGGGAAAGAAGGCCAGGTGAGTTACGGTTCGCTCTTCTCGCGGCTACGCTTCCCGAGACGTCGTCGCTATAATGCTCCGTGATTAATCCTTCGGGATACGACCAGACAGGCCTTCTTCTTCTTCTTCTCCCCTGGCCTTATTCGTATACAGGGTGAGCCACGACAAAATCCGCGATAATCCAGCGACGTTTTTCGACTTTTCGGCACGTTCAAGATTTTTTTTTAACGGAAGTAAACTATTACTTTAAAATAATTATTACTTTTTCAGTAACTTTGAGTTCAAGGTCATTTGAAGGTCATTCGAAAGTCATTTGAAGGTCAACTGAATGTCATTTGAAGGTCATTTGAAGGTCATTTGAAGGTTAATTGGAAATAATTTGAAGGTTAATTCAAGGTCATTTGAAGGTCGCACCGCGGGACAAGTTCAAATCCGTTTTGGAACTGGTTAGGATTCCCCATGGAAAAAAATACGCCTTTGAGGTCGAAAAAAAGTTGAATACCTTGAAAAAAATCGATGAAAAATAACATTTAAATAAAAATATTGTGAGGCGGATGTGAGTCGTTCAGAGTCAGTGAAATTTTTATTTTTGACTCGTTTCGTAGATTCAAATTCGAGGGAGGAATCGATAGGGATACATTTTTTTGAGTCACCCTGTACGAGCCCGATCTTGGCACTTGTGAAGGCTCTTCCGGTCCTCCAACTCTCTCTCTAACCTCTACAACCTCGAGGCAGCCTCAATTTCTTCTCGTCCCTTCTCTTTTGTTCCCCCTTAAAGGCTCGGCGTAACCGAAGCTACCCGCGGACACCGTTTTCTCACCCGCGCAATCATTATTTCACGAGGTGCACGGAATTTTAATATGCAGTCTTAAGGGGATCCTCGGAGGGTTCCGGGGGTACCGAAGAACGACCAGCCAAAGAAGAACCGAAACTCCCAACGCGCTTCCACCCATCAAAATTTATAGGCCTCGACGACCGACATTCGAGAACTTTGTATCAATGTGCTGGAAAATTTTACCAAGCATAATCTTCCCCCCCCCCCTCCCCACTCCGGTCCATAAGCTCTGCCAAAAGATTCCTCTTGATTGGATAAAAATGCATCAAAGAGGTTAAACCTTCCATCCTCCTATCTGGGGATCTTTAAATTTCTATCTTCAAACCCTGTACCAACTGGATCTTGTCAGTTATGGGGGCTTCGTCGATGATGAATGGAAGCTGGAAATTGGACACGTGGATTCTTGTGGACTTTCAGTTTTCCGATGATCTTTTTGGGAGACCTTTCAGAAATGGCCTTGATGGAGGGACAAATGAATTTCGTGTTGAGTACCATGGCTTTTGGGTTTTGGAAACACTGGATATTTTTTCGCTCGACTTTTTATTGAACTTTCATTATTTTATGATTTTTTTTTAATGCAAATTTCTAAAACGTTATTGATGTTGGGTGAATGGATTTTTGATGAACAAAGCTCACCCTATACTCCCATAAACGTGCATTTTGAAAAATAGATTCTGCGAATCTTCAAAATTTATATTGAACTTTAATTCCGGAGAATGAAAATTGATTTTACATGTTTATTCAGCCAGAATAAAAGATTAATTTCTAATTAATATCTCTATCGATAATAAACAAATTATTATCTGACCTTGATTTTAAAAATCTTTATAATTCCTTCGATAAATGAAAATCCAAAATATCAAAAATTCATTTCATATAATTCTTCATCCGAAAAACCAAAAATCAAATGATCGATTTCCATATTGATAATAAAATTCATTTGGAAACAAGGAAACAAAAAAGCAAAGAAATTTCCAAAATTTCGTGAATTCACTTGCGTTATTTATGCGTCTCTGGGAAGTACGATGAAATTCCCCAGGTTTTCGGTAAACCGTAACGTACGAGACCTCGGGCGTGTAGGTATAATTTTTTAAATATTTCATTGGTCAACAGGGACAGCGAAGAAAAAAAAAATAAAAAAAAAGGAAAGAAGGAAAGAAAAAAAGGAGGTTGGATTCGCGAAGTATCGCGTGTGGCCTGAAAGGCCAATTTCACGACTCGGCGTGCAGAGACGTGATTCAGTCACGCAATGGACCGCGCGGGAGAAAACGCATTAAAAATGTACGAGAATCGCCAGTCCATCCACGTAGGGACGCCGAGTCAGGGGGGTAGAAGGAGGGGCTGGTTGAAAAAATAGTAAATCGAGCACAGAGCGTAATGCCTCGGTCGTAAATAACTTGACATATGTTCGGGGAGAAATCACGGCTGCTGGGAGCATGCAGACGGTAAATCGTTCGTCAACGAATCAATACTATTCGCGACAGTAGAGCGGCGGCATGAGAACAGAAACGTTGACTGCACCAACAGAGAGAACACGATCGATCATATCCCGAACCTTCGAAACTCTACAAGTTGCTCGATCTTTATATATCTGTCCGTATAAATATATATATATATGAATAAATGCACATGTTTTATGATTTACGCAAACGCGTTTTCAAAAGTTGGCAAATCGATGATTCGGTATACCCCAGAGGTCCCTTGGGACTCGGTGTTTCACCGGTTGCCATTCCAGTTCTCGGTTGTCCAACGTGGAGGCGTTTGGAACAAGCCGATTGCGTTGGGTAAGATCGTGTACGCGAATATTAAAAATCAGTGGGGTATGAGTCGTTGTAAAAAAATACAAGGACAGTAGATGACGCGAGCTAAGATGCTTCGTCGTTAAAAAGTAGTTTTGACAGCGTCGTTGTTTGTAATGATGAAAAAGAGAAAAACCGGTTCGATAAAATTTTTCATGGAAAATAGCGATTTGGCTGGTTTTTTTTTATAAATGTAGATGCGTTTGCGCTGATAGTTGGATAATCGATGAACCTGGCTGAAAAGAAAGTTAGCGAAAAAAAAATAAAAATAAAAAAATGACGACCCAATCTCGCCCTCGAAACGTTTCTCTTTCGTTCGCTTTGGTCGAATCGTTTTTTTTTTTTCCTACTTGTTTTTCAGACAATAGATGTGTCGTCTGTGTTCACGGAGGAAGACTGACCCTTTCTGTACCAAGAATTTCGATCGAATCCTCCTCCCTATCGACTCGACTTCGAATCTAACCTCTAACAGCTTTCGGCACGACAATGTAGCTAAAAGGGCTTTGTATCGGTCAAACGGACTGGATGGTAGATTTGTCCGAATCGTGGTAGACAATCGCGCGACACTGATTCAACATTCAACGTCACACTAGCTGGGAATATTCACGAGCTAACTTGACTCGAACTAACCCAAACGAACTTCAAGCTTAACCTCCAAGAATTCATCATTTGGACTAATTAAAGCAGATTTATGAACGACCTTTCTCCAAACCCAAACAAACAACGAAGAATACGATGAGTGGTCCAATTCGAAGAGATTCAGCAACATCCAGTTTCCAAACCCAAACAAACTTTGATAAAATCACTTGTCCAAACCCCAAAAAACTTTGGTGAAATCACTTTACCAAACCCAAACAAATTCACAAAAAAATCCCATTTCCAAACCCAAACAAAATTCACCAAAAATCCCATTTCCAAACCCAAACAAAATTCACAAAAAATCCCATTTCCAAACCCAAGCAAAATTCACAAAAAAATCCCATTTCCAAACCCAAACAAAATTCACAAAAAATCCCATTTCCAAACCCAAACAAAATTCACAAAAAAATCCCATTTCCAAACCCAAACAAAATTCACCAAAAATCCCATTTCCAAACCCAAACAAAATTCACCAAAAATCCCTTTTCCAAACCCAAACAAACTTCCCTGCCATTTCTTTCCCAAACCCAACCAAACCCAAACCATTCGTTCCAATACAATCAAATTCGTTTCCAAACCCAAACCAACCCAAACAAACCCAAACCCAAAAAACCCCCAAGCTCAAAGAACCCAGTATTCGTTCCAATTCACTAAAGTCCACTCTTTTCCCCAAACAGCTGGGACCATCATTCGCGACCCTTTCGTAATTCATTGCATGTGGAAGGAACGAGTTACGAAGTAGAAATTAGAAGCGCAAAGCGCGAAACGGTGCTCCAACCCCCCCCCCCCCCCCCCCCCCCCCCCCCCCCCCCCCCCCCCCCCCCCCCCCCCCCCCCCCCCGCTGCCCCATTCGTCAATGTCCGAGCCAAAACCCCCGCAATAATGTCATCGCCGCGCACTCGGTATATGGCTGACCTCGCAGCGACGTTGAAACTGTACCCTCGCGATCGGGACTGTTTCCGTACGTTCGGCACGTTCGCTCGAGCTTGTACATCGCGTATATATATATATACACATATATATATAAATAATGTTTTCTATACGTCCTAATACGTATTATTGATAAATCCGCATCGACGTGGACCGACAATGGGGTCTTATTTTCTCTCTCAATTCCCAAACCTCGTCACGCGATAACTTTTTCCCCGTCTTCGAAAGTTGGAAAGTGTCGTAATTGCATACTTTCGGCAGTCATGGAACCGATTAATGGAGCAGTCACGTTGTACCTATTTTTGGGATCGCGAGACGTCCATCTTGTAGCCCTGTCATCGGGTTGTTCGGGCTTATTAGGTTCTATACGAGTTCCAAACTCTGGAAGTCCCTTAAGGGGTAGTATTTCAGAGGAATTTTTGTATTTGATTACAAATTGTATTATACATTAATTAGTAATTAATAAAAATTGATATTTTGAATAGTAGAAGATTCAATGATTGATTAGTTGAATGAAACGTGCAAGATTGAACGAAATTTTTTGTAGTTTTAAATAAACGCTGAAATTTGATTTGTACGTTGGACAATTTAAATAGAATTTAATTGGAGCGAATAAAAAAAAAACATTGTTTCAATAGATACTGAATTTCTAAAAATTGATATCGAATTTCATTAAATTCGTGTTGAATTTTATTTAATTCATATTTAAATGATTCGTCAATATTTTGTCTCTATTATTTATATTGCTAAAAACGTGATTTAATAAATCGCGATAAATAATCCGTTTGAATAAACATTTTTCCACGAAGCAAACGCAGTTTTTCAACGTTGGAAGAAAAACTAGAGAGAGAGAGAGAGAAGAGAAAAAGAATTTTTCATTTCCGGATGAGAGTTCGAACTCGCGGTGGCTTCTTACGTTTGAGCAACAATGGTTGGTACCTCCCCGGATTGTAATCCCGGTAATGCGGTTTGGATGAGACAAAAAAGTAAGCGAGTTATAAAAAAGAGGATTGATCGCGGGTCGTTGGGTCGGCAAGGGTGGGGGTGGGGGAAAGAAAGAGCGAAAAGCTCGCGCGCGGAGGAAGTCACGTCCATAAATAGAGCACCGGTAATTGTCACAACCAGGTGCTCGTGCAAAAAGTTCAGAAGCACCAGGCCAGCAATAGAGTACGAAAGAGGGTGATGGATCCGACTCCTAATACCATCCTGTATCCCGGTCATCGAGAATCGACCAAACCCTTCAGAGCTAACTCGTAATGCCTCCAATGCTGCAACATCGTAAAACCCAATAGCTCCGGACTCTTGAAGAAAAAAAAAAAAAGAAAGGAAAAAGAAACCTCTTTCGAAATAACGAAACAAACGCCCCCTAATATCGAGAATCTTCGTTACCTCCTGACAAACAACGACACAATCGATCCGCAAATTTGATTGACTCCGATCGAGTCACCGAAAGACGAAACGACTTTTCGATCCTTCATTATTCAGACCTCCGGATAAAAACGGTCCACTCGGTTGAACTCTGATTGCAATCGGGTTAATTTTTTTTTTTTTGTTTTTTACCTTCCAATCCAACGTTCACTTTCTTTTATTTCGTTACCCCCTTAATTCTGTGTAGTTTTTTATGCAGCGATGGAATTTTGATTATCCGGGCTGCGAAAGTTAGTGACGTTTTGGGTTTTCGAGATTTTTTGATGACTCGTGTATCGTAATGATTTTCTTTTATGCATTTTTTCCTGTTTGGTTTGGTTTTCTTTTTTTTTCTTTTTTTTTTTGGTTTGGTAGGGTTTGACGGTTTTGTGTTATCGGATGATTCGTTAATCTTGAATTGTTCGGTGATTCGATGTTGATTCTGAATAATTTATTAATTTTCTAAAATTTATTTTATATAATCTTTTTTTTAATTCCTTCATTTTTTATTCTCAATGATTTTTCGATTAGGAATAATGAGCTCGTTCGTGGATTCGGAATAATATATTGATTCCGAGAATAAATCGTTGATCCGAAATGACAAACCAAAATGATTTTTTTAAATCGTAAACCAATTAATTCATTGGTTTGTTAATTTAGTCCGAAAGTTGTTTGAACAATTGTATAAGCCCGAACCAACAAACTTAGCTAAAAGAATAAATAATAAATATCTTCCACGAAAAAGCGTTAAACAAGAAAACAAAAAACAAAAAAAAAAACAAAATAAATAAATAAAAAAACGCCAACGAATTTTTTTTCTTTCGAGAAAAGAAAATTGACGAAACAAACGAAAGCGCGAAATTTCGAGAATATAAATCGGCAAAAGTGTTGAAAATAGAATGACTCATGAATAGATATGTATTATTGATCCGGTAATGAAATTTGATAGGGTAATTAATCGAAAATACTCGGATAACGTATTTGTGGCAAAAGGGTTATAATTATGTAATTCAAAGGGGCTAAAGAACGATGGTGGGCGGATCGTTCGATACTCAATTTTGAATCGTCGCGTGTTGAAAGCTTTTTTTTTTTTTTTTTTTTTTTTCTTTCGCACGTTACCGAAAGGGCGCGCCGAAAATGGTGGGATTACGAATTTAAGGAATATCCAATTAGCCAGTTAACGCACACCAAATTTCCAGTGAAATTGGATTATATTTATTTATTCGTACGAACCGAGCGTGGCGGGCGAGCGGTTGGCTTGAATATTAAACAAAAACGAGGTGGCGATGGTTATTTTCAAGAATCTCTGGTTACGTTCAGGATACAACTGTCCCTCCCGAATCAGTTTTAACGAAGCACTCCTGTAAGAGCTTATCGCGTGTTCGTTATTACGTTTCACCGAAAAACGAACCACCCTCACGGATAATCTACCAAAAATATAACGAGCCCAAATCGGCAGACGTTTCCCTATTTTCCTGCGGTTCTTTGTTTCCAATGATTATTCATTAATAAAAGGGACCGTACGATTTCGATTTATTATCGGGATTGCGAAAAAAAAAAAAAAGCAAATGCGCTTATAAAAAATAAAAACAAAAAGAATTTACGTAATAATCGAAAGAAAAAAAACAACGTTTTTTCTTCGCTTTTTATTGCAAAAAGAAAATCTAGTAAACTTAGTTGTTTAATGTTTTTTTTTAGTTTAAACTAATTTTACTAGTTTATTGATCAGTTTGGTAATTTAGTAATATTAGTTTGAACAATCGTTAACGAATGTTACTAATTTCATTTACCAATTCTAAATTAGTAAACGCAGGCGATAAAATTAGTAAATAAAGATTGATTACCAATATTAGTAGACTAGTAAAATCAGCTTGCTGAAATTAGTCTACTAACTTTATTACAGTCAGCTTAATTGGTAAATTGATAAAATTAGTAGCCTGAAAAGTGAAATTAGTAAATTTAATGAAATTAATAGTTTGACAATCGAAATTAGTAAAATTAATAAAATTAGTAGTCTGACTAGTAAAATTATTAAATCTAATAGTCCCGCTCGTAAAATCAGTAAAATTAGTATCACTGTTCCGTCTTTTTTACTAATCCCTAACTAATTAGTTCAAACGGATAAAATTAATAAATTAACTTTTCTAAAACTGGCGAACGATTTTTGAAAAAACTAACTTTACTGAAACCGGAAAACAAATTTTTTATCAAACTCCAAGCAGCTCCGATGCGTCAAGTTAATTAATAAAAAAGGGCAAAGCCAAAATAATCACTCGTATCAAGAACGCATAGTTGAATGTTTTGGTCGGTACCCGTCGAAAGCAATTGGAGGTTAATTGAGGCCATTCAGTGTCCGGTTAATGTCTGTCGAAAATTAGTCGCGTTGTAGGCGAAGGCGCGAAAACGGGGACGAATGTTGGAGCGGAGGAGAACCTCGTTGCGGCAAACTCATCATATTATAGCTCGTCGGGTTTATCTATCCGTTTCGCTCGTTAGCCGGTATTTCCTTCGAGGGCTAAGCAAAACAAATGTCTCTAGTTTCAGGAGCAATTTCGGGACTCTGTAACGGTGACGACTTTGTCCATTAGACATCGATTTGTCAGAATACTTTGGCGAGCCAACCGACCACGAGAGAAACGGCTCTCGTCCTTCGACAATGCTGATTATCCTTTTCCAAAATTCTATATCCCATGTGTGATCGATTTTGAAAGAGCCTGTGGATTGTCGATATTGAAAAATTGATTTTTTTATAACCGATAATTTATCAATTATGGAAGAGATCCGCTTGTGGATTGTCATTTTTTTAAACATTTATTATTTAAATCCAATAATTATCAGTTCGGAAAAAAAACTGATAATTATTGGATTTAGAAATTCACTAATTATCTGTTTTTCTGAGAGTGTTAATTGTCGACTTTTAAAAATTTCAAAATTCACCATTTCCATTCAATATTGAAAATAAAATTGTCTTCGCATCGATTGAGAAACAATTTGAAATCTCGGTTATTTTCGAATCAAGATTAATTATCAATTTCCAAAAATTGTAAAAATTTACCATTCGTATTACCATTCAATTTTGAAAATAAAATGATCTTCGTATCGATTGAGAAACTACTTGAAATCCCGATTATTCTCGAACCGCGATTATTAATTATCAATTTCCAACAATTGTAAAATTCCGAATCCACACTTCAATTTTCAAAATTGATAATAAAATGTTGTTCGTATCGATCGACAGAGGACTCAAAAATTCGATTCTGTTCGAACCGATACACCGAAACAAAAACTCGCTCCAAAAAAAAAAAAAAAAAAAAAAAAAAAGCTCGAGGGTTGGTTATCCAAAGCGTGAGGCATCAAAGTGTTATTACCAGTAGGGCATTATCACAATCCGCGTTCGCCGTGAATCAAGTTGGAGCACATTCGAGGTTCCGGAGAAGTTGCCATTTTTAAACATTTTTTTTTTTTTTTATTGTTGTTTTTATCGTTCAGAACTGGGTCGGGTCGAAAGGCGTTGGTAAATGCTTCGCGGGAGCTTCATCATTTTGTGTTAATTAGTAAAAGTTTGATAAGCCATCGGTACTGCACGATTTCTAGCTTGGAGAGCTGGATGAGGGGGGGGGGGGGGGGGGGG
>JAPYZI010006736.1:0-10423 GCA_030523105.1 Ophioninae sp. A BG-2022a
AAAAAGGGGGGGGGGGGGGGTTGGTGGTGTGGTAAAAAAGGAGGAGTGGAGGGGGGGGATTGTAAAAAAGAGGGGGTAAAAAAATGAATTTTTCATCGTACGTCCGGGCCCATATAATTTCGCCAATGGCGTCGCAGTCTGAACTTCTCCATCGGTGAAAACGTGGAAAACTTACGTAGCGAAAAAAAAAAGGAAAAAAAAACCAGGCCGTGTTATAGGGGCTTCGAAATTATTAAAACGTTCTCTATTCGCTCCCATCACCTTGCCAACTGACATCAGCGTATACCCACGCTTATGAAGAATACGACACACCGCTATACGTTTTAGCCCACTTTCGATCACGCATCGTTTACTTCCGGCCCATTTCGAGGACGGTTCTTTTTTTTTTTTTTTTTTTTTTTTTTTTTTTTTTTTTTTTTTTTTTTTTTTTTTTTTTTTTTTTTTTTTTCCCTTTTTTTTTTATTTCTCTCTCCCCCTCTCTTTTTTTTCCTTTTTTCTATACCGTCCACTCGCCAATGTAATCACATAATTATGAAATATGTATATATTTATGTGTATGTATGTGTATGGCGGAGATATTCATATATAAGGATATAATATACACGGTGTGGCTTAAATAATGATCCGTTAAGGATTTTATTTACTAGACTGTTAATTATAACGTATCGTTATTTTTAAAGTTTACTTTTGGCTTTGAAAAGTAAAAAATAAAACAAATGGTTGTTTATTTTTTTTGACGAATTTGTAATCTTTTGTTACGAATTTGGCTGTGTTTTAGACAGTATGTATTATTTTTGCAATTTGATCTCTGTTTTATATTTATGTATGAAGAGAAGTTTAAATTATTATATGTTTATCGTAACGTATCATAATTTTAACTATTTTTAGTCAAGGATAGAAAAATAAATTTTCTTGATTTTTTTTTTGAGAAATTTAAAATCTTTTATTACACATTTGGTTGTATTCTTAACAATATATATATGTAGATATACAGGGTGACCGGAAATTCGACCTATTCCTTCAAAGGGGTTATAGCAGAGGTCATTTGCAACAAAAAATGTCCCATCAACTGGGGCTCGAAAATTGATGGTTATTGAGATATTGATGTCTTTATGTTTTCTGAAGAATTTCTTGACTTTCTGCCTAAAATGAAAAATTATGAAAATAATACGCTATTATAAACAACGATTTGATACTTTTCTGGGAGACCAAGAGTTAGCGATGTACGCACAGTTCCATACATTTTTTTTAAGAAATAAAGAGAGATTCAGGAGAAAGATAAATGAAATTCAGTTAAATGAAATACTTAAGGCTTTTTAATTTTCAGATTATGTAAAATATGGATGCAAAATTTGTTTTTAAACAATCGCTAACTCTTGGTCTCTCAGAAAAGTATCAAATCGTTCTTTATAATAGCGTATTTTTTTCATAATTTTTTATTTTAAGCAGAAAGTCAGGAAATTCTTCAGAAAAGATAAAAACATCAATATCTCAATAACCATCAATTTTCGACCGGCAGTTGATGGGACATTTTTTGTTGCAAATGACCTCTTCTATAACCCCTTTGAAGGAATAGGTCGAATTTCCGGTCACCCTGTATATATATATATATGTTATCACCCGATCCTTCAATTTTATAGACTCCGAACTTTCGTAACTCGAATAATAATAACAACGTCTTCGTACATGGCCCGATTTCAGTTTATAGAACAGACTGCACTCAATTATTCACCGGGTGAAATAGCGAGGTGAAAAAGAAGGAGGGAAAGAAAAAAACAATCGAGACAAAAATACGGTCTCCCTGTACGAGACTGAATTTATACGTATACATGTCTGTGTGTATAAACGTTCGACGAATAAACGTTTTTTTTTGTGTGTTTTTTCTTATACCCTCCCTATCGAAAAGATTGTTAGGATCCGTTCGAGTGTTTAAGGATAAATTCATTTTCAGCCTTGTACTTTCCGACCAGTTACGTTGAATTTGAAAGACTTTTTTTTTACGATTCATCAGAGAAAGAAGGACTTTCCTGTCGATCAGGAAAACTTTCAACGGCTAATTGTTTAACATTGGCAAGCTAAGTTTCAGCCGTTGAGGTTATAGCTCTTTAATCCCTGAGAATTGAGTTTTCACCTTCGTTGAGCAAGAGAAAATGATTGTTTTTAATTCGTCAAATTTTTAACCTCATTATGATCCAACAAGTGATATTCTCGTGTTCAGTTGTATTATCTCGTTCGAAATTTATGACTTACAATTGAAAAAAAGATATATTGGATTGATAATATCTTTTTCATGATGGCAACAATAAATAATAGGATTCGTTGCTCCGATCATTACTTTTCCATTTTTATCTACCCAAAATTACAGCTTAATGATCTTTGTTGCATTAAAAAAATTGTGTGTGATGATGAAAATAGTTTTTCTTGCAGTTTATAATTTTTTTTTCTCTTTTTTCAGTTCGTCTCTCACCAGCAATTTCCATCATCATCATCATCATCATCATGATCAATACCAATTCTCTCTTTCTCTCTGTTTTTTTTTTATTTTATTTATTTTTTATTTATTTTATCTCGTTTTATTTTTTAGTATTATTTTCATTATTATCATTGGGTTATTCTTCTGTTCTTGAATTTTATATTTTTGTATTATTTATCAATTTATTATTATAACGTTGTCCAATAGTGTTAATAGGCCGTTATGAACTTTATCATCACCATCATGATCATCTTTACCTATCTCGTACAACTTTTGCAAATTACTGGTGGGAACCGAGTGTGTCGTTATCTTCGTAGATGGATCAACGTACGTGTATGTGTAACAACACACACGTACATAAATATGTGAAAACAGCAACAGCCGGAACCGTTTCAACTAACATTCCTCGCGAGCTCGATGGAATTAAGCCGTTTACCACATTCCCCCTGAAACGTCGAGAGATTTGTGCCCCCGCATATTCGCAACGCGAAAACGCGAGATTTTCATTCGACTCTCTCTCTCTCTCTCTTTTTCTCCGTCTCCCTCTCTTTCTCACTGACTCTACCGTCCACTGTGTCCATTTCTCTTCAGCCTCCTCTGCCCTATTTCCCCTCTTATCGTTGTCCTTCATAAGTATCATTTTCTTTCAACGTACATATTACGAGATGGAGGAAGAGGGGGGGGGGGGGGGGGAGGGGGGAAGATTGGGGGGGCGGGAAACTAAATTCACGGACGGGGGACGTAACGTTGAATGCATATTTGCAGTGATTATGGGAGGGCCAGATGGATGATACTGCATATGGAGTGCTGCACGGAATTAAAGCTGGCAGATCATTTACAAATTTGAAAAAAAAAGAATTTTTTTCTTCATTAATTGATAGTTCAATTTCTTAAGAATGTTGTGTCCAATTTTCACAAGGAAATTCCAAGAATTGTTGGAGTTATGCAAAAATACAAAAACGCTCGTAACGTTTTCCTCAAAAATATGTTTTTCCGAACTGCTGGACTTATTGCGCCGAAACTGTTCCACCGATTTCGATGAAATTTGTCACAAGTCTTCGTTACATCAGCAGTTTGTTGGTGAACCTCAATCTTACTTTGAATTCCAAATATAAAACCTACTTTCGCCTAACCTCCAGTTTTTAATTGATAACGTTATTTCTTTCCTGATGATCTTCTCTTCGTTGAAACCAAATTTAGTTACTTTCTTGATTGATTTCTTCCACCTGAGTAAGCAGTGTTAACGTTTTTACCAGTCCCTTCAATTAGAGTCGGTATTGGATAGATAAAAATACAGAAATCACGCCATTTAGGTACTACAGAAAAACATGACCTATCTATTTTTACGACATCGGGTCGGTCGAAAAATTTCTTTTCATGTCTCATGTATTCGAAAATGAAATCTTAAAAGAAAGGACGAAAAAAACCCAGGGCCCTCCCCCCCCTTCACCCTCAAACCCTCATTTTAGATATTTGTCAGATGTGAAATTTCGGATAATCCGAAAGTTAAACCACGCGTATGTATGCCCATAGGTCTGGATAGTACGTGAATTTGCATGTCTGATTATCGTGCTGAATAAATAATGAAAAATTGGCAACGAAACTAGGGACAAAGTCAACTCGGGCCTGAGCGTGGACAATTTGAATCAAGCGTCGCAAGCGTCGTATATCGATGATTTCGGTATGAACGAAAAAAAAAAACCCACGTGATTTTCTTCTTTTTGGTACATTAAGCTCAGCGGATAGGGAGGGAAAGAGAAAAAATTCGGGGGTAAGTGATTTCCAGGAGATGCTTTTTCACCGTCACCCCATAGGACCGAAAATTCATCAAAATTCCGAGCGATCGGCAAACCTCCCTAGGTTTAATCATTTATTGTCTGGGGTGGTGGCGAACGTCAGGAAGACCGGCAGGTTACCCGATGATCGCTGAAAACGATCGGACACGCGTTAACGCGCCCGAGTTGGCCCATCGCCGTCGTTGGAACGAGATTTCTGCTTAGTCTGCCGGAAATCGGAGGCACCTGCTCACTTTGGATATATACGTTTATGGGTGTATATATATATGTATATGTCGATTTCGATCCTGTAAGAGCCTGGATAACGCGCCGTCGAGAGTTACGTGAATTTAATCGGGCGTGGATGAGTCGCCCGGATGGGCTTGAAATTAAAATCGTCACGCTCGGAAATCGTTATTGTCTATTCATTCTACGGTCGCTTACGACTCATCCTCGTGTCCTGATTGTCAGTCGCAATTCTTCTTCTTCTGACTTGTAATTCCGTCGTCGCGATGGCCGCGATGGCCAATCTTTTTTTATAGTCTAAATTTTGTATGCAAAGCTGGAATATCATTTGATGGATCACAGGGAAGAAAAAAATGACCGGAAGTCCAAAGGCAAAATTTATTTCGATAAAAATCTAGACTAAATCATAGAAGTTGAATAAACGGTTTAAAAAAGTGAGTGACCCAGTCAGATTTAATTGGAGAATAAAAACGACATGGATAAATAATTGGATGTTGCTTGTTGGTTAGAAAAAAGTGTATAAATAAATAAAGAAAAAAGTGTTTTACAATTAATTTATAAATATAATTGTTAATATAATAATTTCATTATTGATTTATAATTAATGAATAAGTTTTCAGGCAATGTTGTAGAGTTCCATAAATAATTAAAAAAGAAATAAACAATTAAACAATGAATCGGAGAAAGAAAATTAATATTTTTAAATTTTGTGACTCTTATTTAACGAACAAAATATTATTAATAATGAAATAGAAGTGTTGTTAAACAATATATTAGTGGTAATAAAATTTATATTGATAATAAACAAAAGAAGAAATATAATTAACGCTGTATTACGATGAGAAACGTAAAAACTGTTTTCAACGTGTTTTCCACTTGATCGAAGCCATTGAAGCGATCGTTTGGTCGAAAAGTTTAAAAAAAGAATATTTTTAAGTTGCTTTCCGCAAGAAAGGGCGCAAATGCGAACTGGATCGAAACTGTCGAGGATACAAGTGCCGGAGCACGAAATACAACTTTCTGATGTATGTACACATACAGGAGCAGACTCCCGAAGATAAGTAGCTCAAAAGGCACCGCCCGCTCGGCTATCTTTTTCTTGATTCGAAGCAGAAGCCCCTTCCTCCTTATTTGAACTCTTCACGAGTGAAATAACGTACACGGAAAACTCCTCGTCCAATATCTCATCGTTTTTGTCTCTCTCTCTCTCTCTCGCATTTTTTTTATTTCGTTATCGGTAGAAAATAAAATGGTTGATAATCGCCAACGTGCATTCTTTCTCGAATCATCCTTAAGGGGGAAAAAATGATGGTTAATTATTTTTTTGCATTTTTTTAACGGCTAAAAACATCACTTTACTGTCCAAAAATGATAAATGTGAACAATTGTTTGGTTCAAGCATGGCCGATCATTTTGATTTACTTGAAATTTTAACTGTACCTTCTTGATATCATTTTCTAGCTCCGGACGTAACATTTTTTTCGATATGTTGATAGACAAAAATTTGCTTTCGATAATCGACCGATTTGATCACGTTTTTTTTAAATTATTGATGTAATTTTTTCAAAAATCAATATTTTGAAAAATTCCTACGTACTAGACTAGTATTTTATATTTAAAATCCAAATATTTTTCGTTTTTCGTTCCAGCTTGAAAATTATGAACTGTACTAATACGCCTGTAAAGAACTACGAAAAAGAGTTTTCTTTCATAGACTACTGGGCCACCATTTTGTTTCGGAATAATTGTGAAAAAATAATTCTGTTTTACTTTAGTACTCGTACTAACATATGTATAAACAATAAACTTAAAAATATTGTTTTTTTCCTCATAAATAAATTGTGAAAAAATACTTCCGATTTCGCTTTTACGAAGTTACATTCCTCCTTATGAAAGCTAATGCTGAATGTCTTCCAATTAATTTGTCATTTTAAATTTAACCTACTTTCCATTCTTGAATTATTTTGTCCACGTTTATTTTAAAAACAGGAAAAAACATGGCTTTCGATATAAATAAAAATATATATATATGTATAAAAAAATATCACGTGATGCTTTTGATCGTGACGTATTTTTTTTTAAGGGGAAGGGAAAAGGGCCGCTAGTTTCGAAAACATGGAATCTTTTTTCGAGCGTGGAAAGAAGCTTTTGGTTGGGTGCTTAATTCTTGGAGGTCCCAAACGGTCGAGCAATAATAATGGATACCAAAGACGGCTGGGTCAACAGATTGCAGGTTTAATCGGGCGTGAAGAGAGCAAACCGTTTTGTGTCCGCGATTATCCAAGCTTATTGTCTCTGCTGGGATGAGGGGAGGGAGGGTGATGATTGCTCGTGTCGAGCTGGTGAATGAGCGAAACGATCCGGTCACCCTCGACTCTTATCCGACCTTTGGCAACTCCCTTCAAACCGGCTAGTAAGAAAACAACATTTTTCGAAATCCCCGAGACGCCGAGTTACTTCGGCAATCCCCCAGGACCAAGAAATTTTCTCGCTTCGCTTCCCCTCGATCTGTAAACTTTGTTGGGGAAAAACAGCACACTTGGATCATTGTCTAATATTTTTTCAATTTTTAGAGCTATTTTGATTTTCACTCTGACAAACATTTTTTGTAAACTTGATTTTTCAGTTTTTCGATTCTTGTAGATCGAATTTATGTTTTTCTGTAATTTTATCCTGGATGGAAATAAAAATGGTTAGCAAATTCGAAAAAACAATTCGGTCAAATATTTTCACGTAAATTTTGAGCAATTTCATCCAAATGTAGAAAAAAATCGTTGTCCAATCGAAAATTCAAAATTATTTCGTAATTATGATGATAATACGGTCTGTGAAAGTGTAAATTAATTTATCTCGAAATTATCATTTTTGAAACGGTTTACAAGATTTATCAATATCTAAAAAAAATAATTGGTTAGAAATTTGGTATAATTATTTAGTAGCATTGCAGTTTAGGCTTAAACAACATTTTTTTCAACTGTTAACAGTAATATTTGATTAGATCTTTTGCTTGGAAAATCGAATAAAAGTAATTATTTTGTTTTATTAATTTTTTTAATCAAGCCCAGATCAACATGATGTGCTTTAAAACAAAAAAAATAGGTTTTTGAAATTGATTTATTTTTTACATATTTATTGTATTTTGAAACAAAACAAATAATGTTTTTTTTAATTATGCATTACTTATTTATTTATTATATATAAAAATAAAAAAGCAGGCTCTTTAAAAAATTGATTTCTTTTTTATAACCCTAATTTTTCGAACGTACTGAAAATAAAATCGCGTCTGGAACTACGATAATAATTCTATAATATTTCAAAAATTCAATAACAATTCCGAAATTCGATTATTCTAAAACAAAAATCTATTCTCCAGTTTTTTTTGTTTTTTTTTTTTTTTGTATTTTCGTAATTTTTAAGAACGAAGAGATTTTACAAGAATATAAAAACGTTATAAATTCGATGATATTAAAACATAAAATATAACAGAAAATAAAAATAGTAACAATAATAGCAATGATGAATAAAAAAAAACATAAAAATATTAGTTAATAGATTTTTTTGTTTTTTTGTTTTTTTTTTAATTTTCGTAAGTTTTATGAACCATAGGATTTGACAATGGAAAAACGACGCGGTTACGACGATATAGAACACCTCGCAAGTCTCGAAGCTCCGTAAGCATAGTCCCTAAATTCACGGTTATAAAAGTAGACGAAAAGAAAATGGCGAAAAAGGAGAGAGACAAGAGTGTGCAAATACCTCGGTTCTGGACACAATGGAAGTTCCCTAAGAAATAAATGACCCGATTTATAGTGGTGCGACGTTCACGATCTCATGGTCTCGAGATTTCGTGGGGGAAACCTGCAAGGGAAAACCAAGGGAAGCCCTTTGCGATAAAAATTTGCGGTAAATAAAATTTCAGCTATGCCGATACATTCTCGCCGATCCTCTCGGCCGCGACTTTGAAAAACGAAGGAACGAAAAAAAAAAAATGGTTTCGTATCAGGGTTAAAGCTGAAACGAATTTTCTCGCTTTCGTTAACACGAATTGTTGGCTTTCAAAAACTTGTATTTCAATTTTTCAAATAAAAGATTGATTCAACATTTTTATAGAGAAGTAAAAAATTCATTTATGAAATTATGAAACAGGCAAAATAAAAAATGATGAAAAAGGAAAATAGAGAGAGAGAGAGAGAGAGAGAAAACAAATTTTTTCGCTGCCGTTTACACGAATTCCTGGTTTTCAAAAACTTGTATTTCAATTTAAAATATACAAAAATTGATTCCAAATTTTTCGGGAAATAAAAAAAGTCTTTTAAAAAATTATGAAAAAGGCGAAATTGGTTTTCGAGAGGGAAAGAGAAAATAAAGAGAGAGAGAGAGAGAGAAAAAATACATTATCTCGCTGCCGTTATCACGAATTGTTAATTTTCAAAAACTTGTATTTCGATTTTATAAATCAAAAATTGATTCCGAATTTTTCGAGAAAATTGAAAAAGTCATTTAAAAAATGATGAAAAAGGCAAAAGTGATTTTCGAGAGTGAGAAAAAGAAAGAGAGAAAGATCAATTTTATAAATCAAAAATTGATTCCTAACTTTTGGAGAAAATTAAAAAAGTCATTTAAAAAATGATGAAAAAGGCAAAATTGGTTTTCGAGAGTGAGAAAAAGAGAGAGAGAGACAGAGAGTCAGAGGCAAAAATGATTTCACGAGTGGAGGAAATCCTCGAAATCTCAATTTTATAAATCAAAAATTGATTCCTAACTTTTCGAGAAAATTAAAAAAGTCATTTAAAAAATGATGAAAAAGGCAAAATTGATTTTCGAGAGTGAGAAAACAGAGAGAGAGAGAGAGAGAGAGAGAGAGAGACTCAAAGGCAAAAGTGATTTCACGAGGGGAGGAAATCCTCGAAAAGTCAAACTCGCGAGGGGTCCTTGGAGGATCCACCACCATTTGTCACCAGTTCGCTGGCTTTCCCATTTTCCGTCCGATTTGCCGCGAGGACGGCGCTTAAACCATCGCTCGCGATCCGGCCGCCCCTCGACGCTTTTCCACTTCATCCTCGCTTTCAAACTGCTTGACAGTCCACTAACGCTCGGGGAATACTCCCCTCGAGTTTCCCTCGAATCTCGACACGAGCCAAATATACTACAGTTTGTCTTGGTTACATTTTTTCCCTCTGCTAACGCCCCCCTCCCCTCCCCCCACCCCGCGTCATCTCGTTTCTCACTTTATCTCGTCCCTCCAATCAAGATCGCTGCCGAATTTCTCGTGTGCACCGAAAACACCTCAATGGCCTCGTCGCAGTGTTATATGAGGGTATCAAACGTGGGCGGAATTTTTTTTTTTTTTTTTTTTTTATTAATTTGAAAAGTCACCTGATTTTTGTTTGATCAAACATTTTCAATCGCTTCGATTCTTCTCTTTGGAAAAGCCATTTTTATCCAAGGGTTTCCGTAAATGTATATATATATATTTTTTTTGTATTTTTTTCGACGAATTTGCAATCATTCCGTTCTTTTTTCGTTTTGATTCATGTTCTGTACTGCTGAATAACAGAGCAATCGAGAAAAATGGGTGTGTAGTAAATAAAATACATCCATAAAAAAAAAACAATTATTCTTCACGAAATTTTTTTCCCCAAAGCTTTGGATAAACAAATAAACGAAAAAAAAACCAAAAAATTTTAAAACCTTGTTATCGATATTTCCAAAATGAAAATTTCCAATCGATTCCCTTCGTAATTGGAAACCAGCCCTGAATCACCGTGATATCTCAACACGAATCGATCCAATTGAAAGTTCAAACCCAAACAAACCCAAACAACCCCCGCAAAAAAAACCAAAAAATTTCCCAATCTTGTTATCGACATTACCAAAATGAAAATTTCCAATCGATTCCCTTCATAATTGGAAACCAGCCCTGAAACAC
>JAPYZI010006744.1:0-13498 GCA_030523105.1 Ophioninae sp. A BG-2022a
CGCAAAGGGGTATGTATGGAAAAATTTGCAAAAATCGATGGTCCAACTTTGAAATTCTGTCAAAAATCGAAAAATCATCGGACATTAATGATTAAAAAATGATTTTGAAGAGAAAACCATAACGAAGAGATTGAGCAAAGGCTGGAGTGCCGAATCCCAAAGGAAAAAAAGTTATCGATGATTGAGTGAAAAAACGTATTTCGTCCAAAAATGGAAAAAAATTTTGTATTTTTAATATTTTTTTTAACGGTCCATTTCGATGTAACTTTGTCCCCTGAACACGAATATACCACTCATTTCCCCAAAAACGCAAAATTTTCATGAAAGAATCATGAAAAACGTCTAAAAAGACGATTTTTGATGGCGCGTGGACTGGTTTCGAAAAAAATTCGATGATGTTTGGTTATAAATTTGTATTTTTATATACCGTAGCTATAGACGTGTCGGTGGGATGATACTTTCTCATGGTTCGAGCATCCTATTTGCCCCTCCCTTTTTCCCCATCCTCTGCCGTCTCCTCTTATTTCAAAGCATACGTATACACGCGCGTATAAAACGTATAGACAAATATATATATAAAAATAAACACGGAGGGAGAGCGAGAGAGAGAGAAGGACCGCCATCGCACGATAATTACAGGAGAGCTCGCGCGCCCGTCCAGTGAATGAGCAGGGGTATCATTAACGCTTCCTGCCTCGTAACGACTCTCATCTGTGCTATCACGACGACGACGACGACGACGACGACGGCGACAACGGCGAGAACGACCACGACGACGATGACCACGACTCGTTCTTACGCCCAGATATGACGATACCCACGCGCATCGCGGAATAAATCTGTCATCCCGCCTAATCGAGCCCGGTCTCGAACCGAAATTTCCTTGTCGAAACATCGGCCGGTTGGCCGATGATAGGGGGGCGGGACGAGGCGGGAGGGACGAGCGAGAACGAATTAAAAATTGAAAAAGAACCCACGTGCGTAACGTACCATCGTCGTTCCGGACAAACGAGAAAATTCCGAACGTTTGTTCGCTTTTTTCGATAATGTTGTTTGCCTTTGTTTGGGTTTGTTTGGGTTTTTTATTTTTTTTTATTTTTATTTTCGTTTTTTTTTTTGATGCCATTCAGGATTAGTAATTATCTAGTGATAAATGATGATGAGTAGTGAATTATTATTGGGAGAGTGGGCAAAAGCACATCTACTGGTCAATTATGGGACCCCGTAAACCCCTATTGGTTAACCTCTGGATGTTGAAACAGCTTTTGAATATTTTTATTAATTTTGTTTCCTGATTATTTTTATCTCTTTTTACATATGCATGGAAAATATCGAGTATGAAGAATAATAATGTACATCTATTTATTCATTGATTCGTAGAGAGAAAAATGTCATGAAATACAACAAGTATGAATCATCGAGATCGTAATTGATAAATGTATCGAATAATATGACGATACATAAAAATAAACCTAATAAAAATATCATCAAAAAGATACGGTTTTCCAAAGAGACCCGATTATGGAGGAAAAAATGAGACGCGGATATCGAGGCGTTTCCTAATCTCGTAATCCGTATTTTCGGAACGCCGGAACGACGAGAAATTGCCCGCGTACCATCAATCAGACAGGGCGAACGCGCGGTTTCTAAGGACCGGCGTGAGATTTGTATTCCCGTGCCGAGAGTACTCTTAATAACTACCGATTTACCTGCCATCTTTCGCATCTATGAGTCTCGTGGACGAATACGTCTGTACCTATGTAATATACGTACGTATGCACGCGTGTACGCAGTTATACGCGTATACGCGCGGAAACGCGTACAAGAGGAGGACCGTGTAAGCCGGTTTTACCGGTTTCTCGTAAATTCACTCTCGATACGCGAGGAGTGTCCATAGGAAATATTGTGACAACTAAAATCGGAAATAAATCAATCGGAACGTTCCCGATCGTTCGGAAGCGTACAAATTTCCGTCGTGCTCGCAAATATTTATAGTATCGGGAGGAAAAGAATTTGCGAGGATCGAGCGACAGTCGCGACGCGAAAGTCAGTCCGGAAAGAGGGTGATTTTGAATCAAAAAGAAGAAAGCAAAAAAAAAAACATTGAAACTCGAAGAAATTTTGGGCAGGAAAGAACTTCGACGCCGAGTATCTTCGAAACGAGAGGCGACGCGAAAACCAGTTTCGTTCGTCTCGTCGGTACGTCCAGCCGGGTCGCCGAAAACGCGACACTGGCTAACGATAAATTCGATTTCGCAGAGCTAACGTCGAATTCGTTCTTTTTGACTTTGATTCCAGTAGCGGCTTCGAGCCCGATCGGTAACGCGAATCTCGGGATATCGAACTCCGGAGGTCTGATGTCGCTTCAGCTGGAGAACAACAGCGGTTACGTGCAGGTGCCGCGTGCCCTGATGCAGGCGTTCCTGCGACAGGATCCGAATCATCCGGGCGTGGAGACGGTCAGGCTACCGAGCGGAACGTCGCAGGAGGAACAACCGGGCCCGGTATCAACGACGCCGACGGCGGGCTCGTCTCCGTCGAGTTATCGCCGGGAAGTGGAGACGGAGCTGTGTCTGGTTTGTCGTCGCTGCGGTCGGGCCTATCCCCAAGAATCGACGCTACTGGCGCATCAGAGATCCTGTTACCTCGGGAACCAGCAGAGCCGCGGGGCTCTTCGTTTGGTTCAGTCGCGTTACGGTTGCGCCCTTTGCGACACCGGTAGCTCGACGAGGACTTACGGCTCGATCGCGGAATGGCGGAGGCACTCGGAGACGCTCCAGCATCGGGCGCGACGCGAGGCCGATCAGAGACAGAAGCAACAGCGGAAGCAACGACAGCGGAGCCCCCAGCGTCAACCGTTGACCGCTACCGGATGTCCGAGGTCGGAGGATCGGTCGCCCGATCGGGCCAATCGCGAACCCAATCCGCTGGTCGACGAAATGGAGGACGTCGTCAATCAGATAACCCTACTGGCCGCTCGCGCCGCCGCCGAAAGCACCAAAATTGGCCAGTCCTCCCAAAACTCGGGACTGGCCGTCAACAACCGGGACAACAACAACGGGCCCGAGCCTAAAAAACAGGCGCGGGAAATCGCCGCCATCGGCGGAGCCCGCTGATCGGCCACCGGCCCGTCTCGACTCGACCGAACGCGCTACCGGCTTCGCCGACCGTCGCCCGCTCGAATCGCCGATTATCGACGCTTCGAAACGAACCCGCCGGACGGAAACGATCCTGGATCGCCGATCGCGAGCGATCGGTACTGGCCGCTCGGACCGGTAGCCAGTACCGCCGATATTGACGTTTCCGAGCGCGCCGGATAGGAATAATCCGGAATCGACGACGATCCCGCTCTTCGACGCGCCGGATCATCGCGAAAAACGGGGCGAATGGATTCCTCGGTGATCCTTCGATAGCCCTCGCAAACCCCGATCGAAACCGTCGCGGTTTCAACGAGATCCCGCGACCCCCTCGCCCGCGTACCCTTCGTTTCGTCGATCAGAAACGAAAGGGCGGGCGAAAACGAAGACGCGTCGGACGCGCGCGCACTCAACCAAGTTCCTCATTGAATAAACAAGCGAGAAATAAACGAAGAGAAGAAACGGAAACGCGAAGTGAGAAAAGGGAAGAAGAAAAAGGGCGAAAAAAAAACGGGCGCTTCTCGAGACTAACGTACTCGGGGGATGAAGAATTTTCGTCCTTTTTTTTCTTCGGTGAATCCGAGGATCCGACGAGACTTCCGGTCGGATCTGTGCAAGTTTTTTCGAGTGTCGGGAGAGCGAGATTTAAGGGGGGATGAGCCGTGAAAATATGAAAAATACGAAAGAAAACGCAATCGACGATAGATCGACGATCGAGGGAAGAACAAATATTTAAAAAAATAAATAAATAAAACACTACTGTCGTCGACTTCGTCGTGGTCTGACAAAACGTTCCTATGTAAAGTAATTATAAATGAAAAACAAGTTACTAAAAAAACTAATTTTTTTTTGCGAGACGCTCGAGGGCGCGCGACACACGCTCGTACGTAGCGAGAGGGAAAAAAGAGGTTCGAGAGGGGCAGGGGGGAGGGTGGAACGAGGATAAAAGAGGGAGAGAGGGTTGCGTGAACCCAGGGGTAGATTTCATCCCTCGAGTAACGCGAAACGTATCAAAAACGAGGTGAAAGTGAAAACGTTGAATCATTAAAAAAAAAAAAAGAAAAAAGAAATACGAAATACAACAAAAAATATTTTCTCTCGTGACTCGGGTTTTCTCCCTCGTTCTATTTTCCTCCGTATCAACGAGAGAGAAAGAGAGATAGAGAGAGAGGAAGAGAAGAAGAAAGGAGTTCAAAATGGAAAAATGGTGAAAAAAAAAAAGATCGATTGGAAATATCGATATTTTTATTTTCGAGGTGACTTTGGGAAAAAGAAAAATGGCGTCGCCGCTGAGAGGGGCGTAAGGGTGAGGGCACGGTACACCCTTGACTGGCAGAGAGGGTAGACGGATCGTGAAAGAACTCGAAATCAGGAGAGCTCGAAAACAACAAACGAGAAATCCAGCCACGAAAAAAATAGCACGAAAAATCGAAACGTGCGCGAACGTGAAAAAGATAAATGGCAAATTTTGCGGTGCGGCTGACGATTCGAAAACAACAACAACAACAGCAGCAACAGCGAGAAATAAAAACAGAACAACAACAACAAAACCCATCAACAGGTTCCTATATTTAATAAAAGTACATTTAACGATGACTAATTAAAGGAAAATAAAAATTAATTAATTAACGATTAATTGTATCAACGATCGATGCGAGCCGTAAAAAGTATATTAACGATAAAGATAATAATCGTCATTTATATTAATTGTTGATAAATGTAACGACGAGTTTCGATCGATCGCGATTTGCGACGCGATCTGAAATATTAAAAAAAAAAAAAAAACGATAAGGCTACAGGGCTACAAGATTTCGAAGAGAGAAGGTTAGAAATTTAAAAAAAAGAAAAGAAAAATGAACAAATAAGAGAGAGAGAGAGAGAGAGAACAAATTCACTATTCGCCAGTAAGTAATGAATTACGTTTGAAAATTTGTAGAAAATTCGCGATTAACGCGAATAACGTAAGACTAATAAGGTAACTAGAATCCTCGCTGTTCGACAATTCGACAATTGTCACGTACACCCGCGTGTGCAAATACTCTAACGATTACTAAAAAAAAAAAAAAAGAAAAACAAACACACACACGAAAATCCTATGCACTCTTCATCCAGAGCCACGCATCTTTTCGTCTCCTATTTTTCACAAATTAAATCGTTTTTATAATATGTTACGTAAACGGTAAATAAAATTCTCGATCGATCGAACGAGAGATAGAGAAGAAAAAAAGCGAGGAGTGAATTAAGAAGAATCACGAAATAATAATAATAATAATAATAATAATAATAATAATAATAATAATAATATAAATAACAATACTAATAACAACACTAATAATATTAATAATGATATATATTTATAATTTAAGCAACTCGAGGTTCCTGTCGCATAAAAAATTAACGAAAAAAGAAAAAACCAAAAAATAACTAAAATGCTTTTCTATGTAAACGTTGTCGAGGGCGGAGGAGTGACGTATTATGCGTCGATTACGATTATATATATATATATATATATATATATATCGTGTATGACGATTGATCGAGATTCGCGCTATTGAATAATTGGAGGGTCACTGAACGACTATACGCACTTACGACGGGAGAGATATTATTATCGTAACGTGTAAATAATAAATCAATGTGGGATAATCCTCCAGCCTCGATTACAGATGAGAGAAAATAATATAGGGGTTGACGAATATTCGACGGTCATTGAAATTCCTAACGAATGATGCGTGTGTGTGTTGAATTAAAAATACGATTGATAGCAACAATACTGATATGGATATTAACACTAATGATAATAATAATAATAATAATAATATTATTAATAATAATGACGACGACGATGATGATTTTGATGACGATGATGATATCGTTGATGACGACGGTAACAATGATGACGATAATTACGTCGACGACGATGACGACGAGGATAACGATGATTGCGAAGAGGACGATGATTACGACGATGACTACGACGACGAAGATGCCGGTGATCGGAACGATGGCGTAACGATAATTATGTCGATGACGTTCGATGACGAAAGTAACGACGATAACGACGCTGCTGCTGACGACGACGATGATGATAACGATTATTATCACGTCGACAACTTTCGAGATAACGACGTTGACGAAAATAATGATAATTATAACAACAACAAAAGCAACAACAATAACGAAACCCGTACCTCGGAATAACGAACAACAGAAATCATCGGATTTTTTCGAAAGGTGGAAAGTTAAAAGTTTCGGGGGTTACAGGAGCGGCGATCGATGGGGAACGTTCGGGAATTTATTGGATCGGAAAATATTTGATCGAACCGTACACACGCGTAAACACCGATACGGAATCAGCGTCGGCCGCGCCTCTCGCCACCTTCTCTTTTCTTGTTCCGTTTTATTATTTTGTCTTTTTTTTTATTTTCTTTCCCGATGTTTTTATCACCCCCGTATAAGCGTAACGCGATCTCAAAGCCCGCCGAATCCAGCGTAGTTAGCCTCGATTGTATCGCGAGAGAGAACGATTCGCCACTAAATTCGACTCGGTTCGCTTTGCTTGCTCGGGCACGACCGTATCAGGTGCGTGCGTATTAGCGATCATTATTATTATTTATAATAATAATAATAATAATAATAATAATAATAATAATCAATATTATTATTCAATAAAATTTCGTCGACAAAATTGGAACGCTGGCAATCGTCGAAAACGTCGGCCTCGTCACCGTTTCAATAATCGTTCGATTATTATTTTTTCGAATCATCATCGTCGTTGTCATAATTATCCTTATTACTACTAAATAAGTACAGTAACGATACGAAAAAAATATTGGTACTATTATTTTATTATCGTAATTCTTGTTGTCGTTGCTGTTGTTCTTGTTATTATTATTATTGTTATTGAGACGACCGTAAGAAAGCCATGTACGCGCGTGCACCCGAAACTCCCCGGAGATCAGGGGGGAGGGGGAAAGAAGGAACGACGTACCCCTCGCCTTCGATTCGAGTTGGCCCCTTTTATCGGTAACCCCTCTCGAAGGACGGCCGTGGCGAATAACAAATTGGAGCGACCGATTCAATCCGGAGTCCGGTCTCTCCGGAGGAGACAATTTCGTTCGTCAACGGGTTTCTTTTTTATTTTCTCTTTCACCGGCCAATTTTTTTTTCTTTTGCCCCCCCCCCCCCCCCCCCCCCCGACCACTCCTCGACACGTTTCCCTTCGTCAAGTTCCTAATACGTGATATATCGTATTTTTTATTGCCGCGTATCTCGCGTGACGTTTCGCGGGGGGGGAAAAAAATGGAAATAAAGAGAAAACGAAAAAACGAAGAAGAGACGAAGCGCGGAGGCCGAGGATGGCGGAAGAAAGGGAGAAGATAAATATAAACGAGGACGTTGATACGTTTTAATGAAAAGTGAGGGAGAAACACCGAGAGCAGCGGGAGGGGGAAAAAAAAGTCAGAAAAGGAGGAAATGGAAAAAGGGTTTACGAGAGTGAGATAGCCGAGAGGAGGAGAGGGGGGGGAGGGAGCGAGACGAGAGACGAGGTGTGTCGACGCGCTCGCAAATGCGATCGCGAAAAAAAGAAAGAAAATAAAATAAATAAGAAGAAAAAAGGTGAAAAAAAAAAAGAGATGATGAAAAAGAGGACCGGGACGGAAGTCTATACATATTGTATTATGTCACTTTAGACACTAAATTATGGAATTATTATTATTATATAAATAATATATACGTACGTGAAGCGTGTGTGCGCAAGGAAAAACGAGGGTTTTTATTGCGTTCCCGTGAATTCGTGAGCAAGAAACAAGAGAGAGAGAGAGAGAGAGAGAGAGAGAGAGAGAGAGAGAGAAAGAGAGAGAGAGAGAGGGTGAGCGTGAGACAAAAATTAAAACGGAAGCAAAAGGAGGAAGAGATCGAAGAAAAACGAGAGAAGGAGATAAAAAAAAAAGAAAAAATTGAGAATGAGAGGAAGAGAGAAAGGAAGAATTGCGTGATAGAGTAACCGAACCTCGCTACTAGCTGTTCCTAATTAAACGAAGAGAAACGAAAAAAAATACAAAAAAACAAAAATCGTCAAAACGACAAAAAAAAGAGAGAGTGCGTGCGAGAGAGAGAGAGAGAGAGAGTGAGAGAATCAACAATTGTACGAGTGATAAAACTTTGACGACGATTCTGTAACAAGTAGGGCAACAAAAAAAAGATACGTGACGAAGCGACGAGAGGAAAAGAAAAAGAGAGAGAGAGAGAGATAATTAAAACACGTGTGCAGTTTCGAAGGATGTGAATTCAGACGCTATTATATTATATTTGAACGGAAAAAAAAACGAAAAAAAAAAAACGAAAACGAAGAAAAAGAAAAAGAGAACGAGAAAACGAACGAATAACGAAAACAATTGAACTCGTTTTTACAGGCAACGCGCGCACGCGCGCTTGTCGATCCGTTTCCTCGCGTTTTTATTTTTTACCGTTTCCTATTTTATCATCATTATTAATAATAATATTATTACTATTATTATTATTATTATTATTATTATTATTATTATTATTATTACGGATCTTGGAAATTGGTTCCTACGAAATTTCGCGGTTTCGAAAAATCCCGATCGATCTTGTCTCGCGTTGCTCTTTTCTCGATCCCGGCGTTGGGCTTCGACGAAAAAATAAAGTGAAGAAAAAAAAACGATACGATCGTCACGAGTGGATAAAACGGAAGTCTCTTTGTTTCGTCGTCGCCGATGGACCGTCGATGAATTTTGCCAAAAAAATGTAAAAAAAAAAAGAACATTTTTTGTTTTTTCGAGTATTGAGCGAAAAACGAAAATCGACGTGGAAAAGAAAATTGAAAAGACGGCGCGGGTGAGTGCAATCGATTAGCGTGGAAAACGAGAGAAAGAGAGCGAGAGATAAACGAAGCGATGATGTTGGGTGACCGAGGATGTGCGAAAAAAGCGACATTTCCGTTTCTCCAAAATGTTTCATCGACATTTCCGTTATCCCCCTCTCCCCCCGCTACAAATTGATTTTTTCATTAATTTTTCGATTAATCCCAGTCTCCCGAATTCGAGTATCCCGTTGAATTTTGTTTTAACGGAGCGCGTTGTTTATGAGGAAACAAACGACGAAATAATAATCGATCGAAACTGGACGCGCTGAAAAATTGCTCTCTCGAACTCTCGCGTTTTCACGAATCAACGCGAATTTAATGAAAAAAAAAAAAATCGATATTAATCAAAGGCAAAAATTAATGAAAAGCAAAAGAAGAAAAAGAAAAAAGGTAACGCGATTGGACGAACGACCGATCGATCGATTGATTATTTTTATTATTAATTATTATTAATTATTAATTATTACCATTATTATTATTATTGATTATTTATTATTATTATTGCTATTATCATTATTATTATTATTATTATTATTATCGATCGACCGATCGACGATTAGCTATTGATTGTGGTCATTATTATTAATGCTAATATTATTATCGTCATTGATATTATCGCTACGAATATTTATGATTATTATTGAATCGAACTGACTCGGTACGACGACATTGCCACATTTTTTTTGCTATTGCCACGCCGATCAAGACGACTCGTCGCGACATTTTTTTTCGACGATATTCGTTTTTCGTTTTCTCCATCCTCCCCGAAACCTCCCCCTTCCCGGCCGAGACCCGGAGCCCCCCAGACCCCCATCCCCATCGACCGCAGTCCTACTTTCCTTTCGATTGAAAGCAATTTAATTGACTATTATTAATTAACCGATACTAATTGATAAACGAGTAGCGACTAATTCTTGTGAGAGATTGCCATGTGTATATCTATATGTACTCACTACGGGGCCCCGTGGGCCTCGATCGTTGGCCTGCGTGTGTCGAGACAACTTTTTTTTTTTCCTTTTTTTTTCTTTTTTCGACAAGAATTTTCGAGGCTTCGACGGGGCGCCCGAAACGCCGGCTCCGACGCTCGCTTTTTACCGGATATTGACGAGTTACGAAAGAAATGAAGAAAAAAAAAGAAAAAAAGAAAAAGAAACAAAAACGAACAAACAAAATGACGACTCCGAAGATCCTCTTCCTCTTCTCTCTGTGATACGAAATGGAATATGAGAGAATAACGGACCCCAAACGAAACATACCGAAGAAAAACGTAATCGTTTATTGATTGTCTCTTATTTTCATAATTTCGAAAACGATAACAAAAAAAAGTGATAAAAATACGAGAGAAACGAAAATTTTCCTTTTATTACTTCTGATTTTTTAAAAATTTTACTTCAAGATAAGAAAAAGCGAGAAGAAGCTTTTTCACGACCTGCCAATGCGAACGTAAAGTGAACGCGTGAATTCTTCGAGTGCCTCGCGTTGTTCCTCGTATTTTGTAATCCCCCGCGCGGACACTCGGGGACACCTTTCATCCGTGAATTCCAAACGAACAAAAAAAAATAAACCACACCCTCCCCCCCCCCCCCCCCCCCCCGCCAAACATCATCCACCGGAAAAAAAATCGTTGATTTTTGTTTTTTTTTCACTTGTTTTTGATCGAAGAGGAGAGAGCGAAAGGAAGAAAAAAAAACGAACTCTCTTTCTCTCCCTCTCTCTCGAGAGAAAGAACCCAAACGATTTTTATAGAAAAGATAAAGAAACGATGGAAACTAAAATAATGTAAAACGAGGGAGAAAGGAAAAACGGTATTCGAGGCCGTACGAACGGAATGGATTTTCGTGACGAGTCAGGGGGAGCAAGAGCGCGAGAGGGGAGTTCGAAGAAGAAAAAAAAAAAAAAAAAAAAGAAAAAAGAAAAATCCGTATTTACCGGGTCGACGAGCCGGTGCAATCATGTTCCTATTAGGTTTCATATCTAAGCAAGTAATTAATTATACCACTAATTAATAAATGATAATGATGGATGATACGACGATATTATATATATTATTGGATATATATGTATGTATATATATATATATATATGTATATGTATATGCGTGTATATATATAAATATACGAATATATATATATGGATATATATATAGATATACATGTATGTATGTATATATATGCGTGTGCACGTACGTATATATATATATATATATATATCACCAACAAAAAGCGCATATATATATGCACACATGTGCACGTGTATGCATATATATGTGACGATTATACATAACGATATGACTAGGCTGTAGTCTGTAACACTGCAAACGTACTGTTTTTCCCCCTTTATACACACACGAAGAAGAAGACGAAGAAAATGAGGAAGTCGAAGAAAAGACGAAGGAAAGATCGAAGGAGATCGAGGTCGGGAAAAATACAAATCGTAAAGAACACGCGAGCGAGGCTGAGAGGACTCACGAAAAACGAAGAAACGAAAAACCAAAAAAAAAGAAATTTACTGAAAAAAACAAACGTTTGAGCACACACGTACACAGACACACACACACACGGACCGATACGCGTATATACAGGGACACACAGGTACCGATACACTCGCGATCGAATCGCGAATCGAACAAACATTTTTGTCGTACGAGTCTCACCGGCACGAATTTATCAGCTGCAGCCTACGATCTTTCCGAGAGCGGATTTTGCGAGACAGAAATACAAAAAAATCAAGAAAAAAATTTAAAAAAACAACCGAGATAGATCGGAAAGCGGAGAGAAATCGAAAGAGATTAAAAAAAATACGAGAAAAAAAATTTGCAAAATGAAAAAGGAGAAAAACGATGAACGTTCTACGACAGCTCGATATCTGTGAGATGCGGACGCATGGATTGGCACTGGCTCCGTAATAAACGTAATTATAACGAACACGCAATATGTATTGTCCAACCACCCCCCCCCCCGCCCCCCGCTCCAATGTCCTCGAGCGAAAAAAAAAGTTCCTCACATCGTCAGCGAAAACGACAAAAAAAAAACATGAAAAACGACTTTAAGAAATAAAGATTTAAAAAAATTGGTTCCTATAAAACAAAAAATATTGCCTCGTCCACGCGTATTGGGAAGGGTTGACAAGTATCGTTCCAACCTTCGTCCTTCATCCCTCAAAGGATATCCAGAATTCTTTGGTTTTGATTTTTTTGAATTTGATTTTTTGGATTTTTTTTTTTTGTGGGTTTAAAAATAACGATCCAGGGGTGTAAATAAATGGGGGATTTATCGGAAGTTGGTCCATCGATGGTATTTTTCGATAACGGTTTATGGTAACAAAAAAAATAAAAATATACGATGGACCAAAGAAACGCATTTTTTTTTCGGGGATATATTTTTGTGGGTTTTCTGTTTGGGGGAATTACGTTTTCAATAAGATTATCGATCGGTTCTTTATTTCCGGTTTCACGCTTATCGAGCGCGTTTTATTTCCGGTTGGAAAATACTTCGACGGTTCGAGCACGATTTCGAATCGAAATTGAAATTTTTTATTCAGAATTTTCGCGTATTTTCGAAACGAATATTTGACACGAAAGTTTGAGACTCGCTTGATTAGTGGATTTCGAAATTTGAGTAGAACACGGTTGGAAAAAGAAAATTCATTCGATTTCAGTTTAAAGTCGACTTTTCAATTTCGATACCGTGCCGATATATTAGATTGTAAGTTTTTTTTTTTTTTGTGAAAATTATCAATGCGAAATCCATGAAAAAATTGGAAAAGTCTCGTCGGAGGATCCGTCGAACGTTCGAGCCAACTCGAACCGGTAAAGAATACCAAATTGGCAGGTAAGTTAAAATTTATTTTTCTTCACTGAAAAATGAAGTTTATCCCAGCGTCTCGCTCCGATACCAATATTTTTCGAAAAGCAATTTCGATAATAAAACCATTGAAATCATTGTTTCGAAATTGCTGATTCGAAAGACGTCCAAAGTGGAATTCCAATTTCAATTGTTATCAAAAGTGAAGAATCGACCCTTCCGAACGTCAATAAACAAATATTAATACGTATTAACAAACGAACCGTTGCTAAAGCCAAACGTTTACGACGCGATGTTTCATTTCCTGACGTCACCAAAAAAAAAAAACAATTACCAAAAAAAAAAAAAAAGAAGAAAATCGTACCTCGGTAAACATCAATTTCCGACGAAAAAAAAATCATTCCTGTCCTCCTCGCGCCCCCTCTCGCAACCAAGATTCGAAAAGCCTCGACTCGAAGCACAAACCCCGTCTCCCTCCCCCCTCGAAAGCCATTCTCGATCTCACGTGAGTGTTTGCTCGGGTAGATGGAAGGCAAATTAGGTTTGCGTTACAGGGCCACCATGGGAGACCCGAACTTTTGTCCGTATCGAAATAAAAGCTCTCGGTGTTCCTCCCCATTTTGGGGGAAACGTCTCCCGCGCGATTACACCCCGAAGGACCAAAAAAA
>JAPYZI010006749.1:0-13975 GCA_030523105.1 Ophioninae sp. A BG-2022a
TCGTAATTTCCGTGTTTCAATGATCAGCTCTTCGTTTCCAAGTTTGGGTTCAGAGTCGTCAATGAAGATTTTCAAAACTGTTCAAGCGACCATTTCGATGGTCAATGAATATCAATGTTCCAAGTATCCGTCTGGAAATATTTGGAGCCCGGATTCTTTAATCTCGCGAGTACGAAATATCCCAACAACGTATGACAATAATCGGGTAGCCGTTTGTTACGTCTACTGTATTGCCGTTGCATGGCGAATTTCTCTGGATGCAGACGGTGGCACCGGCATACGTAGCCCGTTTATAATTATCCCCGAGAGCGAAGACGTCCTCCTCTTCGTTCTCCTGATCTTCTTCTTCTCGTTCGTCTTTGGATCTCGGTTGTCTCGATGTATGCCCGCACCTGTGTAAGTGCGTCTATGAGTTTCGGCTTCGTTGATGTCGGATGCTAAAATTCACCCGACGTTATATCGCCGAGATAGACGCTTGTTCCTTCGACCGAGAATACTATTTCGGTATACTAAAACGCCTTAGAGCACCGAGACCATGAGCAAATCTTTCGCAGCCTTAGAACTTTACCATCACTGTCGTCGTACTCTCCCGCAAGCTTTCCATCCCACATCTTCTTATTCTTCTCCTCTTTTTTTTATTCTCCTAAATATTTGTAGCTTTCGAATAGTTTTCGAATAGTTTTCGAATTGTTATCGAATTGTTATCGAAAACTATTCAACGTTGGATTTGTCTTTATTTTTTTTTTTTAACCGTTGATTGAATCTATTTTTGGAATTTTTAACAGTTGTTTTGTAATTCATTTTTTAAAATTTATTTACAGTCGTTTTTTCATTAATTTGTATTTATTTATTAACAGCTGATTTTTCATTTATTTTTCTTATTTATTAACAGCTGATTCTTTATTTATTTTGTTTATTTATTAAGAGCTATATAAATTATTTTAAAAAATTGTGTATAGCTGATTTAAAGAATATTTGTTATTTAATGTATTTTTTAAATTTCGATTGGCTGATTTTATTGATTCTTCCGCAATCATTGTTTCGTCCCTCGTTTTGTCGATCGAAAATTTGAATCTGCTAATTCATGCTAATTTACACAAACAAACGTTTGTAACGATAAAAATGTAGAAAATAAGAAAACAATTTTAAAAGCATTTTCGATGAGTTTCAACGTGCCAACATTGGAACCATCATCGATCAATCTTTTTTTTTAACGCTCGCTTAGAGATTTATCATTCAAAAATGTAAAAATAATTTTTCGGATACTAAAAATGCGAAGTTTCAAAAATAAATTGTAACTTCATATTCGTCGCGCTCCGACGATACGAAATTCCCGACGGTAATACCTCAATCATTTTTCAATCGCTCGTTTCGCGATCTAGAATTCGAATATGTAAAACAAAATTATAGAACAATAATAATAATTGAAAAATGAAAAAAAAGGTAGATCGAAAGAGGTAAAAAAATTGAAAAATAATCGACGAGTCACAATAATAATAATCAGAAAGTAAGAAAATAAAAATAAATAAATTACCAAAACCCCGATATTTAAAAAAATCGAAAGAAAATATAATCGTAGAAAAAAAATGAGAATAAATTTGAAAAAAAAACAAAGAAAAACAATGTCGAATAAAATAATAATATAAACATTATATAAATCATTATAACAAATAACAAAAGAAAAAAAAAACAAACAAAAATCAATCATAGACATTAAAAATTGTTCCGGCACGAAAAATTTGATTTTTATAAAGTCAAAAGATTGACCCAGTCTTACGATAAACTTTCCTTATACGTATTTACGTTTCCATCGTTTTCGTATAATTCCAAACATACGAGGACGTTTCTTTTTCCTTTTTTTCTCCGGATTCGCCAGCCCACTTTTCTCAGTCTTCATTCTTCGCCCTTTTTTTTTGCTTTTTTTTACAATCTTTTTTTTTTTTTTTCCCCTGGCCACGTGTGTCTCGTGGCGATGAAAAATGAGCGTGGACTTGGTCGTGAAACAAAACTGGAAAGAGAAAACGCGACGGGGATGTGGAAGAGTTTGAGGGGCAAGGGAAGAGTGGGGTGGGGGGGAGGGGGTAGGCAAGAACCGGGAGCCAGAAAGCTCTCCGTGTATTCCGATTATTCCTCGTATATTTGTTCACCATTACCGTCTCACCGACTCGAACGAGTTTCCTGGCTTGTCAAGCTTTTGACAAGTTGACGCAACGAGAGCGAACCGAAAGGCGGGGTCAAAAGCAAGAATTTCTTTTAACGCCACGCCACGTCGAGAGATATTCGATCAATTTTTCAAATCATTTTTAGAACTCTATTACGACGCACGGAATCATTGTTCGTTAGATCGATGAAACTTTTCAACGAAAAGAATAATAATAATAATAATAATAATAATAATAATGTAAAAAAATGTTTAACGCAAAGAGAAATAGAATTTGTTGATTATGAAAATGATCGAGTGATCGAGCTTCGAGTTTGTATCTTTCGAACCCAACGAAAATTGTACTTTTCCCAATATCCCGCGAATTTTCACAATTCCTAATTGCGAAGATTTTTCAATCATTTTTTTTTTTTTTTATCGTCCCTCGTTTCGACATTTATTGAGATCCGTGAAAAAAAAAAAAAAAATACAATTTTGTGGAACAACAAAAATGAGAATGAAGAAAAAAAAAGAAACGAAAGAATTCTTGTTGGGTACCAGAGAATCGAGCTTTACCAACAAAATCCACCGTTCGTATTTGTACTCCCTCATTCGAAGATCTAATATTCCAAATCTTGAAAAGACTTTTTCCGTAACATAAAATTAAACCGAAATAAATACGTAAACGTAAAAATAAATAAAAAAAACGTGCTTCGTCGTGTCTTTGTATCTTTTTTAAAAGTTCGTTTGGAAATCTAGAATTTTAATTTACAAAAAAAACCAAAAAATTGCAAAAAAAAAAGGGGAAAAGAACGTGAAAAAAAAAAAGAATTTCCATCGCGTTTCAAGGGCCTGAACATCGGCACCGTTAAAAAGTACGATTATAGCCCATTTCACATTTGGTAATAGACCTCCCTCCACCTTTCGCTCTCTCTCCCTCTTTTTCGTACGTGTTCTAACGAGACGCTGAGGTATCGGCTCGTGACACTAAAGGATGGCATAAACGTTGAACAAGGATAGACACGGAAGGTTGGCCAGGGAGGGAGGGGGGGGGGGATAGGAAAGGAGGGAACAATTTGCTTAATTTTAGCAACTGTACTGGAGGTTTAATATTTTGTCGAGCAATAAACCGAGGGCGAGAGGAGGGGGGTCTCCGGACAGTTTCGGTTATTTCGGTGCCCAAGCTCTTTGCCCAGCTTCAACCAAACGAGTAAATGTATGTATTCGTGCCAACGTTTTTGTCACTCTCGCCGACAAAGACACTTTGTTTCCACGACTTGGTCTCTATCTCTCTATCTCTCTCTGTCTTTCGAGAGAGAGAGAGAAAAAGACTCGTTCCGACAACGACGCGAGAAAAATAGAAGATACGAGCAATGTTCTCGAGTTTGTCGGCCACGCCCGCGTTCCAAAAATTAAACGTTCCAACAAACTACGTCAAAATATTGTTTCTTTGTTGCACTTTTTTTTTTTCTACCGAGCAATTTTCTATCGATTTTACATTTTTTTTTTTTTTTTTTTCTATTTTTTTCTTCGATTTTATTCTCGCGAAAAAGATTTTGAAAGATTGAAAAAATATTGAAAAAGTTACGTCGTGATCGATCATTGCGAAATTAAATAATCACTCATTTTCATCGATTTTCACAAGCGATTTGCGTTCAACGAACATTTTTCAGAATTATTCAACGATCTGTAATCCTAATTTGATGATTTGGGATGATCTTGAGCTTAAACGGATCGTCAAGAATTTTCGTTTATTTGTGCCGCGTCGTTAGGGCCTTATTGAGTCATTTTGATAAATAATACAAATTTATCAAACAAATTACTGATTTGCTACTTAATTTGTTCTGTCAATTTTTATACGGTTATACAATAATTTATAGTAATTGTTAGCAGTAATTATTAATGTAATTATAAATATATAAAAATACAGTAATTAATATAAGAAATAATAATAATAATAATAATAATAATAATAATAATGATAATAATAATAATAATGATGATGACGATGATCGTATTTCATTCTCTCAGTGCACAAGAATAATGACGTCGAAGCTTGCATCGTTAGAACTCAACGTAAGCTATTTTTTTTCTTCACGTTTACGAAAAAAATTCCCCCTCGTTGCATTCCAATGAATTATATACATATATTTATTTATTTAATATTAACATTAATTGTAAATTGAATATTTTACAATAATATTAATTTTGTAAAAAGTGTTAATACATGGAAATTAGTTGAAACTTTTATTGAAATAAAAATAGTTAATTAGTGCTATCTCTTGAATTTTCTTAGACATTGTGTGTTTGAGATACAAAAATTGGGAAAACGGTTCTTCTCCTTGGAATTAAAGCGATAATTATTTTACAAAAATCGAATAATAGAGGACAAAAACGAACAAACGTAAGGAAAAAGAATGTTCGTTCCAACGATGAAAATTTACAACGTCGTTATTCTCGTGCATCGAGAGGGAATAATACGATCATTATTATTATTTATTTATAAAAACAAAAAATCTGTCTTTACGAAAAACGATAAATAAATGTTCTCAACTATTTAATAAATTAAATTTAATTCAATTAAATCGAATAATGCAATGTAAGTGAATCAATATATCAAAATTCATTGACAAAAATTCAATTATTCGATCGCAAAATTAATTAATATTTTTTAAAAAATATTAGTGATTCTTTCGTTGGGACGGGAGATACTTTAGATCAGTTTCGAGGACCAAACTCCGTTTGGAGTAAGTCCGAATCACGAAACGCCGATTTAAAAAAAAAAAAAAAAAAAAAAATTGCGTTCGCGAAGCCTCTGTTTTGTCGCATGTCTTCAAGCTTGCCAGAGTTGAAGAAAAATGCGGATCTCCCTCGGTTGTTACATCTTACCTCTGGCGGTGGCTCGCGAACGTTGCGGAATCAAGAGGCCACGGATAATTTACGATTCTCGCGGATACAATTGCCGGCGCTGTACGACCCTTCTATTCGTCGTTTATTAACGTCCGACGACGATGGCTCTCTTTGCGTTTCGCGCGAATTTGCATTTAAAAAATTGAAAAAAAAAACAAAGAAAACATTTAAAAAAAAACAAGACAACGAGACATGCACCAGTCTGGGGAATTTACCAATCGATCCGTCCGTCCAAACTTTCCCTCTGCTTTTTTGTCTTTCTCTTGGAATTGGGGGAACGAGAGTTTAACATATTGCTAAATAAATAATAAAAAATCCTCAAAATTCTTGAAAATTTGTAAAATGCAATTTTTTCTTTTTTAATAACAATTAATTATTCTAAAAATCTAATAGAATTATTAATGAGAATTATTAATTAGATAGATAATTCGAAAATGATTTGTTTAAAGATTTTTTTCAATGTATAATTTAATAGTTAGGAAATCACAAACGTATGAATTTGCATAAAACTGAATCATTGGAATGCAACGAATAATTAATCTTGTTTCTTATTGTTTAAATTTGCCCAAACTTATTTAAAGTTTAATGTAAAAAATTGATTTTTGGTTACTTAATTAATTTCGTTAAATCAAAATGTATTTTAATTAACTAAATTTATTTATCATTATTTACTTATCATTTATTTCCATAATTTATTACATTTAAAATTTATCATTTATTTACAAAATTTATTAAAATTTTTCATTTGATAATTTATTTATCATTTATTACCGTAATTTCGCGATGGCGTTTTTTATATAAAAATATCGTTAATTTTGGATCGACGAAAAAATCACATTGGGCTCCACTTTGTTTGGACGCGCGTTTGCGTAGTCACGTGATTTATGCAAGATCCGGCGGACCATACCACGATCCCATTGTCTTTCATATCCGTGGCGTTTCACGTGGACGAGCATTTGTCCCATATATAAACACACATATATATATAAATTGGAGGTGGCTCATCCAGAGCAGCGAACATTCCACGTGTACGGCGTGTTTGACGTTTGGCGAGGCATCGAACCGGGAGAATCTCCTGCCAGGCCTGGTCCAAGCTTTTATACGCATATAAAAGTCAACTTTGCGGCTGTCCCAATATCGGAACGAAGCCGGAGTTTCGCAATTGGCTCGTTCGTCAAATCATCCGAAACGGTTTAACATTGAATTTTTTCGTTCGTATCTTACTTTTTTATCTCATAAAAACAACAAATGCATTCTTGATCGACGTAACAATAAAACGAGTTATTGTTAAACAAATTTTATTTGATTCGTTGATTTTTGTGATTTTTTAAATAATTCAACGTAAAGTGTTGAATATTACTTACAATTGGAGTGTTGTAGTTTCGTGGGTGTAAAAAAAACAAAAGTTATTTCGACTGGAAAAATGAAAAGATGGTTTGGGTTTGTTTGGGTTGGGACTGACGGGCGTTGCGATCATTTTTCGCGGCACTCCCGATAAAGTGCATTGCGGTCATAGGGTGAGTGAAAAAAGGCGGAAAAAAATATACGATACCTCGTTACTATTCCGCTCGGTCGCATCCTACGTATCTTCGTTCTGTGGGTGTTGGTCTGCTATTTTTTTTTTTTTTTCGTCACTCCCTTTAAGGGGTTAGATACGATCAGGGTTGTTTGAAAAAAATTAAGTTCCATGATCTGAAGAATATGCTAGTCGAAACCGGGGCACACGGTTGATTGAAAAAAGAAAAAAAATGTAAATATTCGTTTTTTTTTTTTGTTCGTTTGTTTGGGTTTGTTTGGGTTCGTATGTTGGGGTTTGTTTATTTGGTTTCGTTTGTTTCGTTTTGTTTGTTTAGGTTCGTTTATTTGGTTTCTTTTAAAATTCAACAACTTTAAAAAACTTATTAAACTAAATTTGACAACTTTTTTAAATTTCTTTTCAAGAAATCCGGCATTCGTAATAAGTTGGACCATACTCATCGAATTAAATTGTCCCAAAAGCTTCGAACGATTTTTCCATATTTTCACGCAGCTCAAACCCCTTAAAATATTTTGTTGTTCGTTTCCATTTTTGTTTATTTTTTTTTTTCTTTTATTCCCGCAGCGTTTTATTTCGCTATTGAATGAGCACGCGTTGAAACGCAGTCCAAAATGGAGTGCAGCGTTCCCAGTTGCACGTGCGTTTTATCTTCCGTTTTTTTTTTTTTTTTTTTTTTTTTTTTTTTTTTTTTTTTTTTTTTCCTTTTTTTTTTTTTTTTTTTTTTTTTTTTGTTCGCAATACCAATTTTGCCTCGATGGTTCTCGTCTCGATACCGCGTACTCTCGACGAGGCTTCTCCCCGGGAATTTCCAATCGATGATTGTAATGATAATTCAAAAATGCATCGGGAACGTTCCGCGAAAGTTTTTCTTCTCGAGAATCCAAGCGAGAAGAATGAATGATAGACGCGTGTACAGCTCGCAGGGAAATAAACTATTTTTTTTTTTTTTTTTTTTTTTTTTTTTTTTTTTTTTTTTTTTTTTTTTTTTTTTTTTTTTTTTTTTTTTTTTTTTCTTTTTTTTTTTTTTTTTTTTTACGTGTGCAATATCCGTCGATCGATTTTCGGTCCGGTTTATTGATAATAGCGTTCTCCATCGGAGTTTGCTGTCTCGCGGCTCCGAGCCTTGCTACACTTTTGTATCTCTACGTACCCAATCGGCCAACAGCTCGGTGCAAATTCGGGCCGCTGCCCCCCCCCCTTCTTTGCTCTATCGAACTCGCAGCCAAAAAAAATAATCTCGTGGCAACTCATTGGATTCCGATTTTTCGGTCGTACATTTCATTACGTAATTGGAATGTGCGCAATCGTTTATGATCCCTTAAAGAATCAACGATTAACCGTAAGAAGTGTACAGCTGATATCCTATTTCTCCAAATGTATTTATTGTCCAATAGGCCACGAGGAATAGATAATTCTCAATGAATTTGTAGGCTTCGTGAAAAGTGCTCTTTTGGTACCGGTCCACTGGGCCGGCATTTTATATTTTTTAGTAAACAAAATACTTGTCTCCAGATATAAATACTCGCCTCCAGTTTCTACACAGATATGGTAAACAAACTGTCCAAGCTTCATATCTTTAGCTTCGTTGGTATGTCCAATAAAAAACCCAAAACGAAAAAAAAAATCTTTCCAACCGCCAAAATCTTTCCAACTTTCTTTCTAACCGCCTTAATGAAGATTAATGTTGACTGTGTAGATTCTACACGCTTACTTAAGTGTTACTAGCTCAGTTACTAGAGAAATGTTAGCCTGAAGTAAACCTACAGTGTAGGACATTAGGATTAATGACTAATTTGGCGTCCTTCTTCGGATAATCATGAATAGATTGACCGATAAGATATAAAACACCAGCCAAATGTCATCTTCGGATGTACTTTTTCATATATAGTTTATTCCAGAAATAGTTCATTTATAATTACGTAGATGCGCATTACGTTTGCAATCTCAATAAACCGTACAAAAGTTTGGTTTTAAAAGCCCTCTTTCGCCTTTGTTGTAATCTTAATCTCTGTTCACTCTTCAACGATGCATCGACGTTTGTGTAACGCGGAAACGCGAATTTTCTAGCTTTCCCTCTCTATTACGATCCATTAAAGATTCATTTGCCTCCGTTGACGGAACATGTGCCAACGGTGAACGTTTTCAGCTGGTTTTCTATTTGGTCTTCCGAGGAGAGGCAAAATTACGCAACCGCGTGATTCGTTTAAAGTCCCTCGTGGGAGATACCCTAAAACCTCCAAAAATTTAACGACGAAACAGAGGCACGAAGTCTTTGACAATCCGGCAGAACGGAGTCCCTCGTTTTTGGTGTCTCGTTAAAATAATAAGACTAACGTATGACTATTTCCGATTGCCCCCTCCCCCCCTTTAACTTGCGCTCTCAAGCAACCCGGCGAACTAAAAATATTTCATCGATGTCAAGTTTTCCTCCGCGTTTAACGACGCGGTCCCTTCAGCATCGCTGAGTGATGGCGTTTCAATATTATGTACTCGAGAGAGAAAGATCGAGACCGTTGAGCTACGTCTGACGTACGGTGAGTTACTGCACTCGTAAGATCGATCTATTTCGAGAGAATAGCCGCCTCCATTGGTACCGCGATTCTCTGTTTTCTTCGCTCCCGCAAAGCTGTTAACCGTAAAGACACTCGTCATCCCGAGACTCGAGACCGACTCAGCTCTGTATTCACCCGTCGAAAACCCAACGCGATAACTTGTAATTGACTGTTGAAAGTTCCGTTATCGCTTGATCGATATTCGAGCTTCAGAGATTAGACAAAATGTCGTTGGAAAAGCCAATCACTTTCGTCGTATACAAATAACTGCGAGTCGCACTATAGCGTTTCTGCTTTCTTGCCGCGCATTTGTTTTTCACCCACCTAATTTTCACGAAGGAGAGAATTGACGGGTCGGTGCCCTCGACGTAAGACGATTTACATAGGCTGAAAATGACTGGATCGAATCTAGAAAAGGCAGCTAGAAATTACTACTAGTCCACCAAACCCGATGATGCACTTTTTTCAAGGCCAATATCCATTTACTTCCCTAAAACAGGCAAGAACGGTTCAGCGCAAAGCGAATATTCTGCTACATAGCCTGACCATGGTCCGATCTAATCAAGAAGAGGCATTTAGAAGTTACTACTTTTTGCCTGTCTCCAATTTTTACCACATCTGTAACTAATGCACTTATTTCCATACCAGTTCTTGTTCACTTACCTAAAACCAAAACAAAAAACAAAACAACCTTCGTAGTCTAGTCCAACGCCTGTTACGTAGCTTAACCATGACCCGATCCAATCTGGAAAAGGCAACAACCAGATAATTCCTCGTCCCAACATTTCTGCGAGGACTGTAGAAACGCGTAAACCCAAACAAACCGACGTACTTGCGTGATACCTGCGGAGAGTGAAAAAGCTCGATACAAAAGGCCTTATTCTTGAATTTACCCACCACCGCAGCTTCATCATCCATTTTGCACTCTCGAATATAAATGCCGTATCCATCTCCCTTGCTCTCTTTCCAATTCCTTGACGCGTGCCCGTACACAACCGGACGTGAAGCACGAACGAGCATGTATGGTGATGCTTTGATATACTCTGCCATGTTTGGCCTCCAGTTCTGCGCCTCGATTCCGTTTCATCTACTCAGCCGGTAGATGAAAGGGAAAGAGCGGTTCAGCTGTGCATCAGAGAAGGTATATGTGGAGTTGCCGACTCGGATCGGGTCTCTATTCATCCCGACTGTATAACATCAGCCAAAAGTGAGCTTCCGATGTGCTCTACCGGTCCAGGAAAAAGCCCCCAATAAGACCGCGTCCACACTGGCCACATTGGCATCGGTTGGCTCTCTCCTCGCATTTCACTCCTTGCTCGCCTCGTCTTCACTACGGCCAATTTCCGTCCCGCCGCATTTGTCTTACTTGCCAATTGCCGAGCGTGTAGCCTGACGACGATATACACGCTTGTGGAAGAGCAGCCTCAACGAACCGACCACTCATAGTCTCCATTGGAGACCCGCGCGTGTATTGCCGTACTCCCGCGGATCAGCGGAATATATTCTCGCGCTGTAGAGCTGCCGCAGACTTTTGCACGGTCCTCCGTCAAAGCGGGAACGAAATGCACGCTCCAAATAATCGTTTTGACGCCCCTCACCAACCCCAACTCCCTTCCCCCCCGTTTCGCCGCTCGGCTCAGGATTACAATTAACGTCGTCGCGCAACAGGCGGGAATGATTCATCCGCGCCTCTCTCTCTCATTTTACTGCTGCACAAGCTCCACGCTGCTTTCGAACTCGCGGAAGCGTCGCCGCTGGTTGAGCACGCGGGTGATGAGGACCTGATGATATTAGAATGTTCGAAGCCGCTGCTGCAATGGATTGACAAATGTTACGTGACTCCTAATGTTAGCCAACGGATTCTCCAGTCGTCTCTGAACAGCGGGGTTTTGTCATATCCGCGAGTAGATCAAACTTCTATTTTAAGTCGGTATTACCGTCTGCTACGTCTGATATTCGCTGGGTCCTGACTCAAGGGGCAGCTTACTTCGCTCGGGTCCAAGATCCATCAAAACAGACTTGATGGGATAATTTTAGTTGATGGTGTTTTTATCTCCCTGAGACCTTTAGTGGTTTAGTCCTTTGAAAAGATAGGAAATGTTATTTTCTAACTCCTCGCCATTTTCATAAACTGGCCTTGAAAAACATTGCCGGAGACGTTCTTTATTGCATCATAATTGGTGTTTTGGTTATTTTATTTCAGTTCTGTTATATTCTTAAGCGTTAAGATAATTTTTTACGATTGGTAAATAAACGTTGTTAATGTGTATCCTTAGATTTATTTTTTGCCATCTTTGAATAATCAAATATTTGCCTCCAAACAAATATAACGTCATCTTGAGCACAATTTCCCTACAATATGTATTTTATCACATTCGCGTAATTGAAATGCGACTAAAATTCTTTTCACTCTCTTCGTTATCATTGACGAACGTGCGGAAAGCCAAACGACGTTGAGGTGAACTTTCGGATCGTCGGTACCACCGATTACAGAGTACGAAACAAACAACAACGTTTTAAAACCGTGCACCACCGATTTCTAGAGTATCCAGATATCTGACCGCGATGCGATACCGAGTTCTCTGGTAAATGGCCCTGCGAGAAACGGCCTCGATAAGCTTAATGGAACGCCGTGTGTTTCCGGTGCACGCACCGGGGCGACGATACAGTCCGCGAGGACGGTGCGATCGGTGTCAAAAGATCGGGCTGATGCCCCGCTGGCCGGAGCCTATCAATTCTCCGGTCAATTCTCCAGCCGGACAACATCCGGTTCTCCATGAAGGTATTGCAGGCATACCCAAAATATGGGTCGAATAAATCCTGAAGAACTTTTCCACCGATGATGAGGGTCGATTGGGTAGCGGCCTAGATACCGTACTTTTTTTCTTTCCCGCGTAGTCCGTTATAACCGGCGTCAAGAATCTAGGCAACCGTAACTAACATTTGACGGACGGTAAACACTACTACTCCGTCAAACCCAAACAATCCAACGCCATACGAATGTCAACCCGTCCAGTGGCGTCAACGTGGAAAGGACGCACGGTTTCTGGCATCAGCAACGGGGTAATCCTCAAGAGTCATAGATCATCGGTCGTCGAGGACACGAACGAGGCTCCGAGGAATCCGCGGCAAGACAAGAGTTCAAAATAGCCAAAAGTTAGGAAAAGAAGCTTGGCGCAAGGTGCGGAAGAGCTTTTTCCCATTGTGCAGCTGAAGACTTCTTCGGGGGGGGCGAGTTTCGAAGAGCCGGGAGAAGTTACAACGAGAGCCAAAGAAAGATGGGCAAGTGTGTAGGATGCCGTAGAAAAGAGTGCGACTTACATCCACGACCTGTCCCAACGTCTCTCGCGTTCCGTTCCCTCATCGTCATCAACACCAGACCCTTCCCCTCTCCGCTACATCAGGCTGTCTCGGTGTGTCTTATTATACACCCGATGCTTCTTTCTCTCCCCTCAACGGGTTTAGGACCTCCTCGGCTCACCCGAAGCTTCCGGAAATTCAATGTTCTGCATTGCGGTAAAAGATACCGAATGGCCAGAGACTCCGGAGACACGACGCAAGCCCTAAAGCCACTTTTGCGTTCGCGTGTCTCGTTTGGGGATATACATACGTAGGTGCGCCAGGGTATACAACATTGCCACCCCGATACCATCCCTCGAGTGTGTATAAATATATACACGAATCGGGGAGCCTCGTGTTCTTTGCCCAACTCGTATTTCAACGGCAGCTCGGAAACTCGGAAAGCTTCCTTCGGACTATCCATCGGTATCTGGGCTACGGTCTACCGGAAATACTCAGGTACGCTATCGCGCGTATCCGTCACGAGTTCTCCACCACCCACACGTGTCATGGCTCTTCATCTATCTTCCTCTTTCTCTCCTTGTGTCTTCTGTTACTATCAGTCGTCAACGAGAGTGCGTGCTCTTGAAGAAAAACCCGAGGTCGTATCAGGGCTACATTTGTGTACGGAAAATTTGAGGCGTGTCTTCTTGATGAACTTCCATCGGATATCAACCCTGAAAATATTGGTTGTTTGGGTAAGAACTTGCCGTGGGCAATCCAGAATTGTTTGCTACGGTATCACGGTTCAGAGATCTGTTCTATTAGGTTTCGATCGACTTCGCTTGAAACATAGTAGTTAGTACTGACCTTCTTTGGGTAGTCCAAGTGTATGCTGATGCGCGTCTACGGTTTTACGTTCAAGTCTCGAAAACGCGAATCTCATAGGACAGTGGGCCCCCTAGTGTGCTAGGGATTTTTACTTCTCGGTGGTCATCGTTGTCAGGGGTTGTCACGGGATTAACCTAAATCGATGATAAACTACCGTTCTTTCATACTGGTAAAACCTTCCGCGCGTCGCTGTACACAGCCCCCCTAGTTTGAATTCACTACTGCTCGGTATACGTGCGTGGCCTTTCTGGATATAGCTTTGAGGGCCTGTCCGATCGAAAATTTTCAGTTGATTACGAATATCATAGAATTTTCGTCGAAAGCACTGCATACAGTCAAAAAAATCGTGATTTTAGAAGTTTTTTACAATTTTTTCATGGATATTTTGGGTTTTTGGGAAAATAAATGGTAGATTCGTGTTCAGGGGATCAAATTACATCGTAAGGGACCTATAAAAAAAATATTAAAAATCAACAATTTTTTTCGATTTTTGGGCAAAATACGTTTTTTCACTAAATCATCGATAACTTTTTTTCCTTTGGGATTTGGCACTCCACTTTGCGCTTGATCTCTTCGGTATGATTTTCTCTTCAAAATGCTTTTTTAATAATTAGAATCCGATGGTTTTTCGATTTTTGGCAGAATTTCAAAGTTGGACCATCGATT
>JAPYZI010006750.1:0-13055 GCA_030523105.1 Ophioninae sp. A BG-2022a
GTTAGGCAAAAACCTTTTCCAAACTCACCCATTGAAAGTCCATAGCATATAAGAAGCCCACTGTACGACCTTTTGAAATATCGTGATTTTTGAGATTTCAGAAAAGTGGCCTGGGAGGACGACAAAAATTTTTTTTCCCTTTTTTAAGTATAAAAAGGTTGTATTTGATCGGAAATTTTTCTCTGATTACGAATATGCCCGAGTTCTTGCCGCAAGTACATAATTAGGTTGAGAAAATGCAAAAAAACCTTTCTGAAATATTTTTTCGACATTTTTCCCTCGAAATTTTGGATTTTGGAGGAAATAAATGGCTGATTCTTGTTCAGGGGACAAAATTACATCGAAATAGCCTAATAAAAAAAATATAAAAAATCCAAAAATTTTTTCGATTTTTGAGGAAAATACATTTTTCTACTAAAACGTCGATAACTTTTTTTCCTTTAGGGTTCGGTACTCCATTTTAGGCTCAATCTCTTCATTATGATTTTATCTTCAAAATGCTTTTTCAATCATTAAAATCCAATGATTTCCTGATTTTTTGCAGAATTTCAAAGTTGGACCATCGATTTTTGCAAATTTTTCCATACATACCCCTTTGCCTCTTTTTTTGCGATTTTTCAAGTGGACTTTCCTTTTCCAAACCTACCAAATGAAAGTCGATAGCATATAAAACACCCACCCTACGACCTTTTGAAATATCGTGATTTTTGAGATTCTGTAAAAGTGGCCGGGGAAGTCGAAAAAAATATTTTTCCTTTTCAATACTATTAAAAGGGTCTGTTTAATCGAAAATTGTCCGCTGATTACAAAAATACCCGAGTATTTGTCGAAACTACAAAATTAGACCGGAAAAATGCAAAAAAAAACCTTTCTAGAATATTTTTTTGACATTTTTCCTTACAAATGGAGAGTTCAAGGCGAACCAAATGGTGGATTTGTAGAAATACCAATAATACTTCAGAGGTTGATCAGGGAACTATACACGCCTGTATCAATCGACTCAGAATTTTGCCCCTAACCTTCAATTTCACGGATGACGTTCCGTCGTGGGCCACCCTGTATATTACAATAGCTATAAGAGGAAGCAGAGCACTTCTATGCCGCGAAGCGTAACATCTACAGGAGCAAGCGGGACGCCTTCATTCTCGCAACGAGAGAAAGCGAGAGCGAGAATGAAAAGCGACGTCAGCGCCGCTACTCGAGAACTACCAATGGGGGCAACCCCCAGCAGAATCGGCACGTATAGTCCTTAAGAACTATGAACATCCGACTTCGTTGGTATTGGCTCGGATGAGCTTCCCAGGCTCCCCCCCCCTCTCCCTGGCTTCCCTCTTTCTCTCTCTTTAGCTACGTTGAACGCCGTCTCGTAATATTCTTTCGCGAAGACTCTTTTTCTTCCCGTGTCGAGGAGGAGGGCGCAGTGCGGTCCCGAGCCTCGCGCTATATCGAGATCCCTCCCGCGCGAGTCTTTTGGCTCCTCTTCACGGTTGTGCTGCTAAAACGTTTCGTCTCTTCCTCCCCCCGACCTCGAGGAAGAACGGACATTTTCCTTCTCGTTTCTTCCTTTTCTTCCTTTTCTTTCTTTTCTTCCTTTTCTTCCTCGTTTTTTCTTCTCCCCTCAATCGGCCATATTTGTCCTTGACGTTTTTTCTTTATTCTTTTTTCATTTTTATTTTTATTATTATTTGTTAATTTCGTCGCGAAATATCGAGCCGCGACGATGCTACGTCGACAACCGTCAAACCGGAAGTTAAGACTTTTTCGATGATCGCGAGTGCCACGTAGCCGCGATCCAATGAGAGACCGGAAAACCCGAAGACTTCCGGGTTCCTCTGAAGACACGGTCAAGGACGAGGAAAATACAAGAACCGGAAGTATCCATCGGATATACCCAAATTAAACCATGGGTAACACCGCCGGTAAAAATTACCCTCCGAAACACTCCGGGACCGGAAGTAACTCCAGGAGACTCCAATGGGGCGGACCAGGTACGAATTTTCTTTCCTAACTTTTTTCATCCACTTTGAAATTCACTGATCAATTTTTTTTCATTCGGACGATTTTGGACTTCCGGTTAAAGTCTACTTCCGGAATTTTGTTCGATTAGGGTCTCGATTATCGAGGGCTGCTTGTCAAAATTCATTCATTGGAACCAAAATACAGCAAAGAATAATTCAGTCGTATTTTCTCAATTTATTTACTTATTTATTTTGTTAATACTTTTTCATTTCCTTATGAAGATATTATACGTCCGTGATTTTAATTTATTTATTTTTTCCTAAACGAAAAAAGGATTAAAAAAAAATAAATAAAAAGTCGACTTTTTCCATTTTGATAATTTTTTTTTCTTTTGCAAATTTCGATTTATTTTTCAATGATTAAAATTCTGTAAATTCAAAAAACGTTCGTTCCACAAGAATCTTAATATTCCCTACACTTTAAAAAAAGTTTGTATCGTTCAACAAAATTCCTCAAACTTGAAAGCATACTCTCTACAATAATCCCATCAACCTAGATTTTTAATTCCTAAAAAATGAATGAAACTGAATCACCTCCCGAAAAATAAGAAAAAAGGAAACAAGAAAAGAAATCAATTGTTTGGGTTTGTTAAACCCCTCGTTTTATTGTCTCACGAAAATACGTTGATTGTTTAGTCAAAAAAAAAAATCGCAGATGAAACATACTTTAATTAATTAATTAAAGTAATTCATTTTCAAGTTTATCTATATTGAATTTTATTATAGTTTAATAAATAAGTAAATTAAATAAAGTAATATGATTAATTTATTAATTAAACTATAATAAACTTAAATATAAATAAACTTGAAACACACTGTAATAAACTAATTAATACTTGAATTTGTTTGGGTTTCTTTAATTAATTAATTAAAGAATGTTTCGTCTGCAATATTTTCTCTCTAAATTAATAAATCAATACATTAATTAATTAATTAATTAAAGACTGCTTCGTCTGCAATATTTTCTTTCTAATTAATTAATCAATACTTTAATTAATTAATTAATTAAAGACTGTTTCGTCTGAAATATTTTCTTTCTAATTAATCAATCAATAATCTAATGTCTTTTAAAAACAATAATATACAATTGCGACGATCTCAATTTGCGAATGTAACAGTGAAGGCTCGCGGGACGTATCTCATAGCTCAAAATGACCCGGACAACATTTAGACGGAGCTCACCACACCGGATTATTTCCAATTCGTACTGCATTCTTATCCACTCTCGAAGTGTCTCGTGCAAGTTTCCTCGTGAATTTTCACCCCCCCCCCCCCAACCAATTTTTCCTTTTCGCTGCGATCTTTTGTTGATCGCTGTCTTTTTCAAGCGTTGCATCAGTTGGACCGATCAGGGAACAAATCCCAATGGCCGATATGACTATTGGATTAAACCCCCTTTTTCCCCCCCCCCCCCCCCCCGCCTCTTTTTCTCTCTGGCGCTCATCCGTGGGCCGGTGGTCTCGCACACTCGCTCTTTTGCCAAGCACTGTATCCGCGACGTTTATTTCGGGACGACGCCACGTGCGGGCCAATCTATGTTGGAATAAGCGACCGAGGCTTCAATGTATTTCGCGCGATAGGGGAAATTTCGAGTTGCGAGGGTGTCGAACCGCACGAGAGAACGCGAACTCTGCGCATGCGCATTAAGATATATATATATTTTTTTTTTTCTTTTTTTTTCGTTTCGTTTCTTCGCTTTTGGTCTCAGTTTACTTTACGTTTGGCCCGGAAAGAGGTAACTGTTGAATGATGAAATACGAGCCTCTAAATTGGAGATCTTGATGCTGGAGGAAAATGTCCGATCGTGGGGACCGGAAGTCGGGCTAAGAAACAGTTTGTTTAAGTTTGTTTGGGTTTCGTTGGGTTCGTTTGGGGTTTGTTTTGGTTTTGTGGTAATTGGAATGGAATAAAACAATGTTGAGATTTCGTAGGGGAACTTTGAAGTTTTTGGTTTGTTCAATGATGTTTTGGATCAGGAGATTAAAGGATGGGGCTGGTTGGCAGATGTAATGGATGCACTGTTTATTTAATGTATTAAAATTGGGGTTGAGGTGCCGACATTTTTTCTCCTCCGGTTGGTCTAACATTTCGTATATGCTTTTGGTTATGCTTAAGAGAAGGCCGGAAAGAATTTTTTCAAGGTTTTGAAGGAAACCCTAATTAACACAAATGAGCCCAAGCAAGTCTGGATAAACTGAAACAAATCCAGTCGAACCTAAATATATCCGCCCAACCGAAACTAAGTGAACCCGAACAAACCCAAACAAACTTAATAAAACTCAAATAAACCCAAACCAACTTAAGCAAACGTACACAAACCATACAAACCCCGAAAAACTTACTAAAACTCAATAAAACTCGAATAAACCTAAACAAACCCAAACAAAGCCAAACAAGCCTGAGTAAACGCAAATGAACTTTATAAAACTCAATAAAACTCGAATAAAGCCAAACAAACCCAAACAAACCCAAATAAACTTAATAAAACTCAATGAAACTCAAATAAACCCAAACAAACTTTCTAAAACTCAATAAAACTCGACTAAAGCGACACAAACCCAAACAAACTCAATAAAACTCAAATAAACCAAAACAAACCCAAGCAAACTTTATAAAACTCAATAAAACTCCAATAAACCCAAACAAACCCAAACGAGCTTAATAAAACTCAATAAAACTCGAATAAAGCCAAACAAACTCAAGCCAACTTACACAAACCATACAAACCCAAACAAGCCTGAATAAACCGAACCAAAGCCAAACAAATCCCAACAAGCCTGAGTAAACCCAAACAAACCCATTAAAATCTTGAGTAAACCCAAACAAACCTAATCTAAACCAGACAAACGAACCTAAGCAAACCCAAACAAACAAACAAAGCCGACCTGCAACGCCATCAATGATTTTAGATTCCCCCTGCACACTGGATTATCAGGAAGCGTATTAAGCCTCGTCAGCTCAACCCGGTTGGCCCAATTTCGAAAAAACTCAAACAAAATCCCGTTGCCATAGAACCGATCGTACAAACGAGAATTGTTGATGAATCGAGGAATCGCTGAATGTCTGTTCGTTGTTATCAGGATTACCAGCTCCGCCGGGAAAGCCAATTCTGATTCCGGCCTCGAGCGAAGACATTCAACCGGACATCGTGGGAATCCGTTGGGAAAGATCACCGAGCAACGGGGGTTCGGCTATCGTCGGGTATCAGGTGGAGCACCGTCGTCTCGGTTCACCCTACTGGGTTCGTTCGTCACCCTCGCTCTGCTCCTTCCCCGAGCTAACGCTGAGCGGACTCGAACCCGGTTGGAGATATCAATTTCGGGTCAGAGCTCGAAACGGCCTTGGACTCTCAGAGCCGAGCGAACTCTCCGATCCCTTGACCGTCACCCTCCAGAGATCGGCAGCTACCGCTCCTCGATTCGATCTTGAGCTTACCGACACCGTTGCCCTGGAAAACGATCAGGTCGGCCGTACAATTAATCACCATTGATTATTAATATTGGAAGAATCGATTTCGATTTTTCCAGTACTGCAATCGTTTTTTTATTTTATACACTGATAACACTGATAACACTGATAACAATGATCAAAATGATAACAATGATCAAAATGATAACAATGATAACAATGATAACAATGATCAAAATGATAACAATGATAACAATGATCAAAATGATAACAATGATAACAATGATAACAATGATAACAATGATAACAATGATAACAATGATAACAATGATAACAATGATAACAATGATAACAATGATAACTGATAACAATGATAACAATGATAACAATGATAACAATGATAACAATGATAGCAATGATAACAATGATAACAATGATAACAATGATCAAAATTATCAAAATTATAACAATGATAACGCTGATAACACTGATAATACTGATAAAACTGATAACACCGATTTTTCACCGATTTTTAACTAACGTCGAATTAAATCCAATGCATTTATTTTATTTTCTTTTGTTGTAAATATTATGTTTATTATTTTTTATTATAATAATTACTTTTTTAATAATATGAATTTCTCATTTGTTACCACTTTAACAAAATATTTTATTTTATTTAATTACATTTTCGTTTGTTTGCAACAGGCGGAGTTCAACGTGCACTTCTCCGGTACTCCCTTGCCTAAAATCTCGTGGTTCAAAGACGGCTTCGAAATATTCAGTAGCCGACGAACGAGAATCATAACCGAAAACGGAAAGAGCCAGTTGCTCATTCATCAGACCGCGTTGAACGACGAGGGCGAGATAAAATGCACTGCGACCAACCGAGCCGGCCACGTCAGTACCAAAGCCAACCTCGCTCTCGAAGGTTCGCCAATTTCCGCTCCTTCATTTTTTCAAAATATCTATAAAATCTCGATTATTATAGAAATACGCATTTTTTAAATTTTGAATTCATAAAATGTTTAGAAAAATGTCGTTTCCAAGGTTTAACAATTTTAATAAATTCGTGGTTATTTTTTCTGAGACCTTTTCATGAACTGTCGTTCGTTTTTCTGCATAAAAGAGAATTCAAAAGTTTTCCTTCTCCTCAACAAAATTTCAAAATATTTTCGTCTCAAAAAATGATCAAAAAATGTTTTTTCCTCAAAAAATTGTCAAAAATATTTCTTCTTTTCAAAAAATGGTCAAAATATTTTCTTAAATTTCCTTTTTCTTCAAAAAATTCTCAAAATATATTATTTTCTTCAAAAAAATTATCAAAATATATTATTTTCTTCAAAAAAATTATCAGAATATCTTATTTTCTTCAAAAAAATCGTGAAAAAAAATTCGTTTCATTAAAAAAATGTCAAAAAATGATCATTGCCTCAGAAAATTGCAAAAAATTTTCTCAAAATTCGTTATAGATCAAAAAATTGTCAAGAATTTTTCTTTTCCCCAAAAAATGGTCAAAAATATTTCTTCTTTTCAAAAAATGGTCAAAAAATTTTCTTCGAATCCCTATTTCTTCAAAAAATTCTCGAAATATATTATTTACTTCCAAAAAAAAAATCAGAATATTATTTTTCCTTCAAAAAATCGTGAAAAAATTTTCGTTTGATTAAAAAATTGTCAAAAAATGATCTTTGCCTCAGAAAATTGCTAGAAATTTTCTCAAAATTCGTAATAGCTCAAAAAATCGTGAAAAAATGATCTTTGCCTCAGAAAATTGCTAGAAATTTTCTAAAACTTCGTAATATCTAAAAAAATCGTCAAAAAATCTTCTGTTCCTCAAAAACTGCTGAAAAAAACGTTATTTCTGTCCAAAATGGGTATATAATTTTCGACGATTTTTGCTGGCGACTGGAGCGATCTAAAATAATTGTAATATCGTAACAGCACCCCCGAAAATTCGTTTGCCACGTCAGTACGAGGATGGTTTGTTATTCGAGCAAGACGAGACGATAAGGCTGAAGGTATCTCTGGCGGGTCGTCCATTGCCAACGGTAACGTGGTACCACGACGGGGAGATCGTCGCGGCCGATCCGGGTCACGTTTTGGAGATTTCCGAGCCGGGGGAAAGCGCCCTCAGGATCACGGCAGCGAAGAGACAAGACAGGGGCGAGTACACGGTAAAAGCGAGCAACAAATTGGGCGAGGACGTTGCCTCGTTTCTCGTGACGGTCACCGATCGTCCATCGGCACCTGGCAAAGCGACTATCGCGATGACACTAGGGAGATCGGTGACCCTCGCTTGGGGTGAACCGGAGGACGACGGGGGATGCAAAATTGGGACGTACATAGTCGAATATTATCGAGTAAGTTAATATTACCTTGATACAGAGTGTTTCAAAATTATGCTCGGATTTGCGTGCATTTTCAATAATTCGATCATTTTCAATTGTTATTGTTGAATTAAATAATTTCAATTATTATTATTATTATTATTCAATTAATTAAATTATTCAATAATTTTTATAACTTCAATTATTATTATTCCATTCAATGTTCACTTTGAATAATCCAATAATTGAAAAATGCTTGCATTTTTAATAATTCATTTTTTAATTTATACAAAATTTGTATAAATTATTAATATTACTATTATTATTATTATTATTATTATTCAATCATTTCAACAATTTCAATTATTATTATTCAATTCAATGATTCACTTTGAATAATCCAATAATTCAAAAGTGCGTGCATTTTTAATAATTCATTTTTTAATTTATACAAAATTTGTATAAATTATTATTATTACTATTATTATCATTATTCAATAAATTAAATTACTCAATCATTCAAAATTGCGTGCATTTTTAATAATTCAATTTTTAATTTATGAAAAAATTTTTTTTCAATTATGAAATTTAATTGATTCTATTTTAAATATATTTAACAATAAACTAAGGATATTCGTAATTTTCTATTAAGCAATACGTTTTATTGATAAAAATATATTCAAGCCCAAAATGGAATTGGACTGCCCGAGCTCGCGGTTGGTCATCGTGATCGATGATGTTGCAGATTGGCTGGGACATGTGGCTGAAAGCTGCGACTTGCAGGCAACCGACGACGACCCTCGGCGAGCTCATTGAAGGCTCGGAATACCGATTTCGAGTTAAAGCGGAAAATCCTTACGGCGTTAGCGATCCTAGCGAGGAGAGCGACGTGGTTTTCATACCGGATCCGAAAAGAGGGTACGGTTTTTCTTCATTTTCTTTTCTTTTCCTACTTTTTTAATTATTTTTTTCTTTCCACTTTTCTATTTTTTACTTCCTGCTTTTCTTTTTTTTCTCTTTCTATTTTTTTAAATTTATTTTTCTCTTCCTACTTTTTTTATTTTTCATTTATTTCCTCGTTTATTTTTTATTTTTTTGTCTTCCTGTTTTTTATTTGTTTTTCTCTTTTTTATTTTTTATTTTTTTGTCTTCCTGTTATTTATTTGTTTTTCTGTTTTTTATTTTTTATTTTTTTGTTTTCCTGTTTTTTTTAAATTTGTTTTTCTCTTTCCTATTTTTTATATTTTTCTATTCCCACTTTTTTACTTTTTTTTTCCTACTTTTTTTTCACAAATAATTTTTGGTATGAACGTTGATCGTTCGAAGGATAAACGCGCCCCCCAGACGCCCGGAAAAGACGCAAAGTCAGCACGAGATCCGGCGAGGCAGGGGGCAGGAAAGAAGGGACGAAACTCACCCCGAGCCGAGCAAGAGAACGAGAAGTTTAACGCGGGGGGAAGCGATACGCGGGGGGGATGGTTTCGAGGGTGGTCCGCCTACGCGATCCGCATCGGCGCACCGCTTAGCCCCGGTACCACCCTCCAGACCCTCCAGGGCTGATAGCAGAGTCACTTTCGCTGATACGGTATTTCTTCACGTTGAAAAACCCCTCGAAGACTCGTCCACGCCCACCAGACCGAAAACGAAGAGGGACAGAAATCATACCCCTCAGGAAGATCAGGAAAGCTCAGCGAAAAAAGACAGAGTTCAGGTAAGCTCAAATTTCGAATTTTTCAATTAACAAAGATTTTCAAAAATTGTTCAAACTCCAAACTCTGAAACGCAAAAAGAGAAAATTTTTTTCGATTTTCGAATTTACAACGAAAAGAAAAACAAAAGAATTATTTTAATTTGGACTTTGACGACTGAAAAACAATCATTGTTTTCATATGAAACTTTGCAATGAAAAAAAAAAACAAAAAAATTGTTTAAATGTGGACTTTGACGACCGAAAAACAATAAATTATTTTCATATGAAACTTTGCAACGAGCAAAGAAAAAAATTACTTGAATTTGGAACTTTGCAATGGATAAACAAAAGAATTGTGTTGGTTTGAAAGTTTGCAACGAAACGACAAAAATGCTTTAAATTTTGAACTGTGTAACGAATAAAAAAAATCTTTGTATCTAGAACTTTGCATCAAACAAAGGAAAAAATGTTTTAGATTAAAAATAATGAATCGAAGAAAAGAAAAAAAAGTCTTTGAATTTAGAATTTTTCTACGAATAAAAAAAAATAACGACTGCATTTCATGACTCTACGAAAATACTTCCGGTGTAAACCCAAATATACATTCCTCGTTTATTTATTTAGAAAATAAGCATTTTTTCATAAAAAAAAAAAATAAATAAAATGTATTCAGGGCGTCCAGGAAAAATCCGAGAATGTCCCAACGAAGATCGTGTCCCATCCGACCTTCGATGACTCCAGTGGGCGAAACGTAGCGCCCGTGGAATTTCGTCGGCCATCGTTCACCCGAGAAAAGTCTTTGTCACCTCTCTCCTCGATTAAAGCTCAAGAACCGTTGGATTATTCGAAAAAAGTTGAAACTACAAAACCGACTTTTCGGGAAGCTGCGTCACCGCGGGAATCCTCGGATTTGGAGGACGAAGAGGGCGAAGCTGGAAGATCGTTGCGAGGAAGCTCCGAGTTCATGCTCGTACTCTATCCGGACGAAAATTCGAACGACCCGGAAGCAAAGTCGAGATCAGCCGGAAGTACCGAGAAGGATTCGGAGCCTCTAGAAAGTGAGATTTTCAAAATATTTTTTTTTTCATCATTTTTTTCAGTCCCCTGATTCGTCCTCTATTCTGAAACCAAGCCTGAATATGATTTATCCTAAAAGTAAAAATAAAAACTCGATTCTGACGGGAAATGCTCCCAGAAACCCAAACGAACCCAAACATTGAGGGTTTTTATCCTCAGAACCCAAACAAACCCAAACGTAGGGGGTTTTTATCCTCAAAACCCAAACAAACCTAAACGTAAAGGGTTTTTATCCTCAAAACCCAAACAAACCCAAACATAGAGGGTTTTTATCCTCAGAAGCCAAACAAACCCAAACATGAAGAAAAATTTTCCCCAAAACCCAAAGAATTTCAAACGTGACGAGAAGTTTTCCCCAAAGCACCATCAAATCCAAATATAAAGAGAAATTTTCCTCAAAATCCAAAGAATCCCAAAAATACGCCGAAGTTTTCCCTCAAAGCCCAAGCAAACCCAAATATAAAGATATTTCGTCGCTCAAGACCCAAACAAACCCAAACATAAAGAGAAGTTTTCCCCAAAACCCGATCAAACCCAAATGAAAGAAGTTTTCCCTCAAAGCCCAAACAAACCCAAACCTAAAGACAAGATTTCCCCCAAAACTCAAACAAATCAAACTCCGAGAAGAAATTCCATTCCGAAACCGATGCAAACCCAAAAAAAAACCGAACCCCGCGTACAAATTCCAAAGCCCAACCTCCCCAACTCAAAAAAAAAACTCAAACTTGACGAAAATTCCACAAAAAAAAAAAATATATATATCTTCCACCACAGTCGGTCATACAAAACCATCACGGTCATTTCCAAAAATATTATTTTTTCAACATCAATTTCCGCTGTTTACTCTATTTCCTCAATTTCCTCCGTTTGATTATTCGATTTCACTAATATTCTTTTGTTATAATGTTTATCTTATTAATTTGATAATTCTCCTGTGCTCACATTTTTTTGTCCGAACGTTCGCTGGGACATAAAAAATTAAATCAATAAATCAATAAATCAATAAATCAATAAATCCTGAAGACTTTGTTCCGTCATAATCCAGGAAGCCGTCTCCATTCGGCGTTTTCGGATGGTGACGGTGATGACTCTGAGGAAGATCTAGTGGCGCCACCAATGTCGCTGTCGTTGCCGGAGTTGTTCAGCGCGAATCACCAAGTGGTAGAAGTGCTCCGGGAGGCGGTGAGTTCAACCGAATTGCTCCACGAGCGAGCGATGGAGAGGTTTTATCGCGCGGTTGCTCTGGAGGAAGCCGAGACAGCGAAGAAGGCTGAGACTTCCGGTATCAGCGTAGAAAGAGCTGGTGGATCACCCAACGAAGGTCCCAGTCTCTCCCCGAGTTCCTTGAGGTTACGTAACGCTCGACTCCGAAGAAGACCCTCCAGTTCTGGTTCTCCAGTTCCCGGAGCTACTGGAAAGACATCCTGGAATCGCCGAAGATCCAGCGAGGGTCAAACAACCGTAACAAAAATGCCGACCGGTTTGCCGGCTGCTTTACTTTTACCAACACCCGAACTCGTCGCCTCGGATCCCAATTTGCCCGAACACGAGATCGAACGGTCACCCTTCCTCTCAGCCGTGACTGGAGGTGGACCTTCCTCCAAAAGTTCCAGCCCCCAGCCTCTTCATCATTGGGACGAAAAAACCATGCCCCTCGTTCCTACGGACAGCCCGGATACCGGAAGTCAACACCGCTCGCTAAGGTAAAGAAAAGAATTATTCACTTCGTTTGGGTTTGTTTGGGTTTGTTTTTTCGAAAATGAACGTTATTCTTAATCGCTGCACAAATAATCAACGTCGTCGATCGTTGAAACTCTGGCTCGCGTAGTTTCGTCACAACGAAAACACACACGTATATGAACGCGTGTCAACCGATACTCACATACATATAAGTAGTGTATACTTTCCGGGATAACTATTCGAGATATCAATATCAATCTAACGACGTTATTTATGTTAGGCAAAAACATTTTCCAAGCGCGCCCATTGAATCTCTATAGCATATAACAAGCTTACCCTACGACCTTTTGAAATTTCGTAATTTTTGAGATTCCGGAACACCGGCTGGGGTAGTCGAACATTTTTTTCCTGTTTTAAAAGTATTGAAAGGGTATATTTAATCGAAATTTCTTAGGTGATTACGAATATCAACGAATTTTCGTCCATAGCAAAGCACAAAGCAAAAAAATCGTGATTTTAGAAGTTTTTTACAATTATTTCATGGAAATTTTGAGTTTTCGGGGAAATAAGTGGTATATTCATGGTCAGGGGATAAAGTTACATCGAAATGGACCAATAAAAAAAATATTAAAAATCCATTTTTATTTTTTTTATTTTTGGGGGAAAAAGTTTTTTCACTAAATCATGAATAACTTATTTTCCTTTGGGATTTGGAACTCCACTTTGCGCTTGATCTCTTTGTTATGATTTTTCCTTTAAAATGCTTTTTTAATAATTGAAATCCGATGATTTTTCGATTTTTGGCAGAATTTCAAAGTTGGACCATCGATTTTTGCAAATTTTTCCATACAT
>JAPYZI010006772.1:0-11882 GCA_030523105.1 Ophioninae sp. A BG-2022a
CGAAATTTTGGGTTTTCGGGGAAATAAATGGTACATTCGTGTTCAGGGGACAAAGTTACATCTAAATGGACCAATAAAAAAAATATTAAAAATCCAAAACCTAATTATTCTACATTGGCTTCTAAATTTCCTTCACTCAGAAAAAATCTTCGACAATTTTCGTCGATTTAAAAAAAAAAAAGAAAAAAATTACAACTAATTACGAAAAATGTTAAACTAAAATAAAAACTTTTACATTTTTGTCAATATTTTCCGAAATAAACGAGTGTAGAAACAGCTAAGAAAAATCATGCCAAATTAATTGCTTTTTTTATTAATTACCTCGTTCTCTTCGAACATTATCAAGCCCATACGTAATAATTACGATAAAAAATGAACAAAAAAAAGTAACGTAAGTTTACATCTCCAGGGCGTCGGTTTTTTCGTTCTCTCGCACGTCGTTCACCTTTTACCTCGTACTGTTTTTTTTTTTCTCTCATTTATCTCGAATATTTACCTCGGTCCATTCTTATTTCCTTCAGGGAGTAATCGGAGCTCGAAGTGGTTTTTAATCTGAAGCAACGGTGAGCCGGGCCAGTGCACTCTTGGTTGTTGTTGTTACTGGCTTTGATGCACTTCTGTGATGCGTTTCAGTACGAGCGATCGGACCCACGAGGTTCGAGTTCCGACCCCCGGGTAACCTCACGAAAGAGCCGCTCATTACCGGACACGAAATCAATTTCAATTTCGCCACCCGCCTCTATCGAGAACTTTTATCTCTCGTTCTCCCTCTTTTTCCCTTTGGAGGCCTTTGGTCAAAGGTCACGAAGCGACGCAAGGGAATTTTTAATTCCGAGCCCCGGAAGGAGCTTGCAAAAAAATTGCGACCTTTTTCATCCACCGGAACCCACCCTTATTAAGGGGTGAAATTTGGTAAACGAATATTTTGACACTCAGATTTGTATAATTGGATATTAATTAACGGCATGTGTTTTTTTAACTGATAAGGAATGTATGAAAAAAATCGCAAGGATTTTCATCCACCGGAACCCACCCTTATTAAGGGTTGAAATACGAAAAAAACCCCAATTCCTAAACAAATTTAAAAAAAACAATATTCATTGGCCCAATACATTCCGCAGCTTGCAAAGAGCGTGTAAAAAAATCCAAACAATTTTAATTTATGAAAACTACCCTTATCACGGCTGTTTTTTCCCCACTTTTTTTACAACAAATAAACCTGATAAAAAATCTGCGCATATTTACATAATTGTAATTTCAAAGTATTCTCCAACACTGAACCCAAACTCAAGAAGGAAATTTCTCCACGTTTTGAACTTTAAGGGGTTATTCGTGAAAAAAAAAAAAAAAAATTAAAAAATAAATCAATAAATAAAAATGCCGTTGTCAAAACAGTGAGACGTTCCGACGGACGTAAAGGGCTCAAAATAAACACTCTCCGTGCACGCGTGTTCGCGTACGTGTGTGGGTGCATAAAAGGGGATGGGGGAGGCTGCTGGTCGAGGTTGATTGAGGTTGGTGGGTGGCCCCCACGGTGTGCAGGTAATGCCCTCTAATCACAGCCGCAGCCATTGACCATTACGCTTAAATGCGATTTTGAGCGATTCCCGAGCTGCGCCGGAGCAAACGCAATTTCTCGCTGTTCCCCTCTTTCAACCGTGAGTTCTCTTGTCTTCAACCCTCTCTATCTCTCTCTCTCTCTCCCACCCACAATATCCGTACTTCCGTCTCGGTCTTTCTTCAAGCGTTCGTTTCTTCGATGCATCTGTTGGTCGCTGGCTTTATCCCGGAGGCGCACGAGTCACGGACGATTTGTTGAAAACGCTTTACGAGAATAGACAGAGGTAAAGATAAACCAAAAAAAAAAAAAATAAAAACCAAAAAAATACATAAAAAAATGTTAAAAAATGTTTAAAACCCTGGAGTTTAAGAATTTACGACGGGCCTTAACGATTTTTTGTGACTCCTCGATCGGTCTTCGTTTCTTCGTTTCTATTTGTTTTTCGTACAGCTCTGCATATCCGTATTCGAATTAGGACGAAATTTGCATTCCTCCCATCGAATTATTGCTCCCCCATAAAAACGAGTCATAAAGATAAAACGGGTGCAATTTAAAAATGATTTGTGTCTGTGTATTTATTATAATAATTTTTTTCATTTTTTATTATTATCATTATTATTATTATTATTATTATTATATCGTTTTAAATTCATTTTAACGCAAATAGCGAATAGCTCTCGGATTTAATGAAACCGCCGTTAAATAACCGTGCAAGAAATGAGATATTTCGATTTCTTTTTTTTTTTTGTGTGTGTGTTTTTTTTTCTTTTTAAACTATTATTCATTTTATCGTTCGAGGGATTTACATATACGTAAGAATGAAGGTAAGAAATGAAGAAAAAGGAAAAAGTCAAAGAAAAATGTTTAGAAATTACGAGAACCGAGCAAAGAGAATTATTTCGTCGGGGGGCCTTAAGGATAAGAGAGTTAGCCTCCACTGACGTTTCTTCACGCTTTGTGCACAAACGGCGAGGAGGCGAATGGACCGTTCGTCTTTACAGCCACCAGGATCAACCCCCACTCCTCCATCACTATCGTCGACCCTTGCCATCCTCTTTCATTCTACATACGATTTCCCCTGGTTGTCTTTTGGCTCCGTTCACTGAAAAGTTTTCTTCCTCTCTCTCTCTCTCTTTCTCGTTCTCCCTCTTTCTTGGCTCGTCTTCTTCTCTTCATCTTTTTTTACTGCCTATTCGACTATCTCTCCTCGTCGTTATGTAGTGCAGCCTGGCAGGTATAGCTTACCAAGAGTGAGCCTCGACTGATGCTGCACCCTTGCACTCCCTCGTTGCAAGTGCATCAGCTATTTGCCTCTCTTTCTCTCTTTGTCCCGAAGAGAAAGAAAGGAGAGAGAGAGAGAGAGAGAGAAAAGGAGGGAAGGAGGGAAAGAGGGAGAGGCAGATGCGAGAGCAAGTGAGTATAAAAGAGCTTGAATCGCGGGTGTTAGCGATGGAATGTAAATACGCCGCGACCAATAGGTTTTATGGTTATTGCACCCGAGATGCACATCTTGTCTACGTATATTTGCGCACTCAATGCATATATATATATATATATATATTTATATGTATGGATGCGTGCGCGAAAAATGGCGTTTGACTTCGAAAATCGTACTGGGAAGAGCCAATGAGCTGAGAGTCAACGTTACACTGATATTAGGGATTGGAAACGTAGTTTATATGTGTATTTATATGTATATGGAATTTTTGTATTTTTTTTTTTATGAAAAAATGTGTATTTTTTCGGATGTATGTCGAAGAACGTACTTGGAAGAGCCAGGAATAAGCTCGAAGTCCAGGTTACATAGGTATTAGAAGTTCAAAAGATCATTTGACTGCTGTAGATTTCGAAGAACGTGGAAGAAGAAGAGCTAATAACCTGGAAGTCGACGTTACATTGATATTAGGGATTCAAAAGACCATTTGACTGCTGTAGGTTTCGAAAAACGTAGTCAGAAGTGCCAATAAGCTGAAAGTCGACGTTACATTGGTATTAGAAGTTCAAAAGATCATTTGACTGCTGTAGATTTCGAAGAACGTGGAAGAAGAAGAGCTAATAAGCTGGAAGTCGACGTTACATTGATATTAGAAGTTCAAAAGACTATTTAACTGCTGTAGGTTTCGAAAAACGTAGTCAGAAGAGCCAATAACCTGGAAGTCGACGTTACATTGATATTAGGGATTCAAAAGAAGCCAATAACCTGGAAGTCGACGTTACATTGATATTAGGGATTCAAAAGACCATTTGACTGCTGTAGGTTTCGAAAAACGTAGTCAGAAGAGCCAATAAGCTGGAAATCGACGTTAAATTGATATTAGGCATTGAAAAATCTAAAAAAAATAAGTACAAAAACAGGATTGGATATTTGATTTGGCATTTCCATTTTCTCTTTCGAACTTTTTTCGGGTCACACAGTAAATGGAAGTACAGATGGGTAACGGTTATAACTGGGAGTGGTTTTATGTATTTGAGAGTACTGGTACACGCCTCTCGATTCTCTGCGGAGGTAGAACGTTACTTTTCCTTCAGGAATCGAAGTCGCCGATTCGCGAAAAAAGAAACGTGGAAGAGTTTCTATTCTTCCATTCCTGATACCGAAGTCTTATTATTTCCTGGTCAAAGAACGCCGAGACGACGTCGATCATTGGGTGTAGATGTTTCTCGAGTTTCGTCACAGGAGCCCTCGGTTCATTCGATTACGCGTCGAACCTCGGTTAACATCGATGGAAGGTAACGAGAAGTGGATCGCGCGCAGCTGCGCTATTTTTTCGTGTCGCTACTCTTTCCTTGCTTGTCCAGTGTATATTCGTGGTAATTACGATCGAATAAGGAAGAAAGTTAGCGTGATTTGTGAGTGGTATTACGTCGATTTAACGATTGGTGAACGGGAAGATTTGCTCGGGCTGTTGATTGCGTTTTCATCGCGCCGAGAGACCGGAGGTACTTTACGCGCGCTGCAGATTTCAATTTACGGATTTACAAGTGAGTGCACCGAGGGGAAACATAAAATACGGCCAAGACGTTTTGTTGCCTCTTCCGAGGGATTTAGGCTCGTCTGGAACATGTCGATACATCACAATATCGATATATCGATATATCGATACGTTAAAACATCGATATATCGCAATATCGATATATTGAAACATCGATATATCGTAATATCGATATATCGATATATCGATATATCGATATATCGAAATATCACAATATCGATACTTCGATATACTGAAACATCGATATATTGAAACATCGATATATCGCAATATCGATATATCGATATATCGAATCATCGAAATATCACAATATCGATACTTCGATATACTGAAACATCGATATATCGCAATATCGATATATCGATATATTGAAACATCGATACAGCGCAAGTCCGATATATCGATATATTAAAACATCGATATATAAAAATATCGCTATATCACGATATCGATATATGACAAATCGATGTATCAATAATTTTCTATAAACATTTCGATATTTCGAAGCATCAACACCTTTTCAGACAAATAGCAATATATCGAAACATCGATACTTCTTCAGAAATATATCGATATTTCAATTGTAGGAGATAAAATACACAACCTATCTTCATATTTAATCCGCCCTTTCATTAAATTCATAAAACTTCGTATTCAGTCCTCGGATGCAAAATAAAAAAAAAAACACGTTTCAGTTATTTTGAAAAAATGTACCGTTAAGGGGACGTTAGAAGCAGTGTAATTTTTGAAGAACAATAAAAATTGAAAGTTAACCTATTAGCTATACATATACTCTCTTACAACATATACCTTCCTGCTCCTCCCACCCCCTCTCCATAAAATCATCCCTTAAGGGGTTGAAAAGAATTTCACCGAGTATTCCGAAATCCGCGTAGTCAAAAGCCATTTCCGATAGAAATTCCAAGTTTGGTCCATATTCTCGACACAACGGGACTCGAGCGTCCATCGGACCCAAAAGTGGTAATCCAATCATCAATGTCGTCCAACAGGCTATAACCTAAACTCCAAAAGCGTCATTAAAACGCTTTTCCCTTTCGATTTCATTTTCCATTGTTTCGACATCGGGATACCACGTGACTCCTTATTCCCAGGCGAACGTTTGTCCTACACCCGGTAATGGTTCGCGTGACATTCCGATACGGGGTGTAACAATGAGGATTGGCTTTGTTAAATCGTAATCGTTGAATCCACCAACGCGCTCGGGCGTAACTTTCCTCATTCCTATCCTACGGGGACACGTGTACGCGCACGCGCACACACGCACACACGTGTACGATTCAAACGTACGGGACGTCCGAGAGAGAGAGAGAGAGAGAGAGAGAGACGCTTTGATTTCGCGCGTGTCTGACGTCAGCCAGAGGCGCGCGAGACACACTCTATGCAAATACTCGCACGTCTGCGCTGTTAAGACCGTGCGCGCGCGCAGGAACGGTTGAAAGAAGGGAGAGGGGCGGGGGATTGGTTGTACAAAGAGGGGTCGGGGGGGAGTGAGCGCGCATACTCGGTGCAGTCGTCGGCGGGCGGAGGGGATTCTCGTGTGGCACGTCTCGACACGGCCTTGTAAGGCCACTTGCCTTCCAGGCACAATTGTGCGCGCGAGAGGCTCCGATGCAGTTTCCACCGAGCGTTCGCCGGTAGCCAGAGTTGGTACGTGTGCGGTATGAATGTGTGGGTAACACGCGTGCGTTCGGTTCAGAGCTGGGATTCGGTTGAACGGATGTACGCATTGATGTTTGGGTTGGCCTCGATCGATTGGGTTTGCGTTTGGGTTTGGGTTTGGTTTTGCTTTGGGTTTGGTTTCGTTTTGGTTCGGGTTCGTTTGGGTTTGGGTTTGAGTTTGGTTTTATGTTTGTTTGGGTTTGAGTTTGGTTTCGTTTCGGTTTGGGTCGGGGTTTGAGTTTGGTTTTATGTTTGTTTGGGTTTGAGTTTGCTTTCGTTTTGGTTTGGGTTGGGGTTGGGGTTCGTTTGGGTTTGGGTTTGAGTTTGTTTGGGTTTGAGTTTGCTTTCGTTTTGGTTTGGGTTTGGGTTCGTTTGGGTTTGGGTTTGTTTGGATTTGAGTTTGTTTGGGTTCGAGTTTGTTTGGGTTTAGGTTTGTTTGGGTTTGGGTTTGTTTGGTTTTATGTTTGTTTGGGTTTGTTTGGGTATGGGTTTGTTTAGGTTTGTTTGGGTTTGTTTGGGTTTGTTTGGGACAAATGGATGAATACGTTGACGTTTTGGTTGGGTTCGATCGATTGGGTTTGTTTGGGTTATGAGGGTTCTTCTTTGGCTTTTTTTTCTTTGCTCGTTAATTTGGGTTTGTTTGGATTTTGAGCTTTTTTATTTTTGATATTTTCTTGTTTAGTCAGATTTGTTTGGGTTACAAACTTTGCTGTTTCGCCTTTGGTTGTTGGCTTGTTCATTTGAGTTTGTTTGGATTATGAGCTTTTTTATTTTTACTTTGTTTATTTTATAATTAATTTAGGCTGCGAACTTGTTTGGGTTACGTAATTACTCGTCCTAATATGTTTGGGTTGTGCATTTCTTTTTTTTCGTAACAATCTTATCGAAAAGGCAATATGGCAATGCAACGTCTTTTCTACGTCGCTGATTCTAGACACCCTGTACCTTAGCAGTTTGAAGGAACAAAATAGAAACAAAAAAAAAAAGAAAAATCAGGAAAAAGCAAATAATCCGACATCAAGTACGCCTCCACTCGTTATTTTCGTCGTTTTCGTTGATCAATTTTCTACTCGCGTTTAATTATATATATGTATTATTTTTCTTTCTTTTTTTTTCCTGCCATCGGTACACTTAACGATCGTATAGACGCGTACTTAAATATAGGGTAAATAGAGATCCGATTGGAATTGAGATAGAGGGCAGTTAAATTATCAGGATTCGATGATCCGGACTCGCGCGTAAACGAGAATGCAAAAGAGAATATCTCTATTGGTGATATCTTACTTTGTGTCTCTTTCCCCCTCCCCTCTCCTCTATAGCCACGCGAAAACGAGAATCTTCGAGATCACGCGGCGGGATCTTCAAAAAGTCCGGAACAAAATCTTGATTACCAGTCTCGAAGCTGTCGCTAGATAATTTTTATTTTTTTTTTATTTTTTTTATTTTTTTTCTGTTCGATCCACGATGCACGTAACATCACGAATCAGCGTAGTAACTACGATTATTGATTTCCATTTCTTGTTTCTTTCGTTTCCACCGTGTAGGAAAATTGCGATCCCGGAGCAATTACGAGGCGCTCGCGAGGCGACGAGGCAAAACCCGAGCCGTTTATTACGACGACGAAGTGAGATAGAGAGTAAGAGATGTTTATTCCGTACCCTCGAACCGTGTTTTCATAGTATACGTGCTACCGAAATGTAAACGGTAATTAACGAAGAAGATACAATGTTCGGAGTAATAAAATAATATTTAATATAATTATATTATATATTAAGTAATTGATATATCATTATATTATATATATATATATATAATACAATTATTTATATATATAAAATATATTTCATTAATATATAATTATATATTCATTAAGTATATAATATAATTATTATAATATAATAATTACAAACCCAAACAAATAATTATATTATTTGTATATATAAATAATATTGTATTGTAATTTGTCATAATAAATAATATATTATATATTTAATTAATATATAATAATATATTAATTAAATATATTTTATATATATAAATAATTGTATTATATATATAATATAATGATATATCTATTACTTCAACCCAAACAAACCCAAATAATGTAATTATTTGTATACATAAATAATATTGAATTAATATGTAATATAATATCTATTTATATTAACTAATTAATATATTATTATATTATATATATATTATATAACAATAATAATCCCAGTAGCGATTTATAACAATACTTTGACGCAACAATGATGATAAAAATGTTAACTCGACTAATTACTAATTAAATGAATTATAAGAAAATAAAATTGTGGAATTATTATTTTGCATTCTCCTTTGCTTATGGTAATTTTGTTTTATAGTGATTTGTGATATAGTGTATTATTTAAATATATGATATAAACTATAAAATATAATAGCCAATACTATTGGCATTGTTACAATACAATACTATCGGTATTGTATTATAATAGTAATATATTAAAATTATAATAATGGCAATTAATAATATTTTTTTTATTATAATTTCATAAATGTATTATTGTTTCGTTTTATAGAATACTTTACGGTATATCACATTATTATTATTTTGTAATAAATACGTATTGTTATTGTCAGTATCGTGTTATAATAGTAATATATTAATATTCCGAAATTGTATACGATACAAGAGAATAATGCTAATATTACATTGTATCGTTATTACACTTATATAATATTATAATAATTAATAATATTGTAAAAGTGATAATATCAGAAACTAAATTAAATTAAAACCTTAATGTTGTTATATTTAATCCAATATTTTACATTAAATCATATTTTTTCTAATTTTATAACAAATACATATTATAGTTGTTATTGTTACTATATATTAAATAATATTAAATATATTAAATAAAAAAGGCACAATTTCGTGTTCTTACACCACAAATAGTAAATTGATGGCAATAATAATAATAATAATAATAATAAAAAGAATATTGTAAAAGTGATAATATCAGAAACTAAATTAAATAAAAACCTTAATGTTGTTATATTTAATCCAATATTTTACACTAAATTATATTTTTCTAATTTTATGACAAATACATATTATAATTGTTATTGTTACTATATATTAAATAATATTAAATATATTAAATAAAAAAAGGCACAATTTCGTGTTCTTACACCATAAATAGTAAATTGATGGCAATAATAACAATAATAATAATAATAATAATAATAATAAATATAATTTTTTTTTTCATTATTATTAGTTGTTCAGTGACATCGGAGATTTAGCTTTTTTATTGCTCGGCATCAAGAGCCTTCCACGTCTCTTAATTCGATACACGAGACGTTCCATTTTCATTTTTCCATGGGAATTCCTACCGCGGAGGAGGAAGGCGTTAATCAGAAAAGAATTTGTGAAATTATTCGAGTGGGACGTACGTGTGTCAAATGTCGAGAGAGAATCGGTAACGAGAAGATTTTATGGCGGAGTTAACACGCATTTCCGGTTTTAGAGACTCGTCGATGTTACCGTCACGATTATTACATTCGAACAGGGCGTTATAAATACCGAACAGGCTGGTTGCAATTCTCCGATAGCCGGGACGACTGCATTTATCCCGGTAGGAAACGCAAAACGTACGGTCCACAATTACGTTTTATTTTTATTTTATTTATTTGTTTTTTTTTATTTTTTTTTGTGACTCGAAATATTGTTGTTTTGACATTTTGTTCGTTTTTTTTTTTTTTATTACAAAAAACAATAAATATTTTCGGTGCCATTTCGGTGTATGAAAAAAATGTCAACGAAATTATTTAATGTTTATTTCATTACTCTTTTTTTTGGTTCTCGTTTTGCATTGTTGAATATTTTTTTTTGTTTTTTTTTTTTCAGTTGAAAATTGAAGAAATTTTAAGTAAAATCGATTAATTAAGTTTTTCATCGCTGTTCATTACTGCTAATCATATTAATTAATTAATTACAATTTATTCTAGAATTTCAAGTTAATGAGAAAAATTATAAACCATTTGTATACAACAATCTCGAATTTTTAGAAGAGTTTAGAATTTTTGCTCTCGATTCTGTGAACAATAATGATTAATTTTTTTTCCAACAAAAGATATTATTTAAAAAATCATTAAAAAATGGTATCCAACAATTTCGAGTTTTTACTCTCGATTTGTTAACCAATATTTTTTCTTCTTTTTCGCCAACAAAAAACCGACAAAAAGATAACAAAAATATTATAAATAAATCGCCCTGAATAATTTCGAGTGTTTTCCTCGAAAAAAAAAAAAACACCATGAAGGTAGAGTGGCAATTAACGATTGGCATTCGCTCGATTTTTTTTTCACACCGTTAACGTCCCCCTTAATAGCGCGAATATTCACCGAGTCAATTCCCTCGTAGTAACTTGACGAATTTACGACTTTGCGCACGCGCACCTCGTTTCTTCATCTTTACAGTTTATTCCTCGTATTTTTATATCTTCCCCCTCCCCCTTGCTCCTCATACCCCCTTTAATATCTCTGATATATCTTTTCTCTAGCGATATTCGATTCGCGGCAAAACTTTATTTTCTTTTTTTTATTTAATTTTTTTATGAACCTTCACGAACCTCGTATGAACGACGAACGTTTTGCATTTTTTTTTTACTCTTATGGTGGTCCGTTTTTTTTTTTTTTTTTTTTTTTTTTTTTTTTTTTTTTTTTTTTTTTTTTTTTTTTTTTTTTTTTTTTTTTTTTTTTTTTTTTTTTTTTTTTTTTTTAAAATCCGTGACGTATTTCATAGCTCGTGGACTCCTCGATATAAAACAGAGGGGGAGGGGAGGGGGGGGGGTGTCACCGATCTCCCATTAAAGTTCAAATAAATAACGCGGTGTTTTATTTATTTTCGTCGAACAATAATAAAAAAAAAAATTTTTTTTTTAATTTCGAAAGCTAGTCGAGGGTTTGGCAACGAAGTCAGACGTACGTGGAATGACAGTTCTTACGAGCGGATCGAAGACAATTATTTTGCGACCGAAACTGCCGCCTGGCGGCGTCTCGAGCCACTTTGGCTAATCGTCAAAAAATATACTAGAATTTTAGAATATTTTAAGGTTTAAAGGTTTTAATGAAAAGGTTTTAGGTTTAAAGGTTTTAATGAAAAGGTTTTAGGTTTAAAGGTTTAAATGCAACATTTTTAAAGGTTTTTTGCATTTTTCGTAGTCAAATTTTGTACTTTCGACGAAAACTCGGGCATGTATGTTTTGGGATGAGAATTTTCGATTGGATTTTCGATGAATATAATCGAAAGCTTCGTCGAAAGCATCGCACACAGCAAAAAAATCGTGTTTTTAGTAGTTTTTTACGATTTTTTCAGGGAAATATTGAGTTTTGGGGGAAATTAATGGTAGATTCGTACTCAGGGGGTCAAATTACATCGTAATGGATCATTTAAAAAAATATTAAAAATCCATAATTTTTTTGGACTTTTGGGGGAAAAAAGTTTTTTCACTAAATCATGGATAACTTTTGTTCCTTTGGGATTTGGTAGTCCACTTTGTGCTCAATCTCTTCGTTATGATTTTACCTTCAAAATGCTTTTTTAATCATTAAAATCCGATGATTTTTCGATTTTTGGCAGAATTTCAAAGTTGGACCAT
>JAPYZI010006776.1:6940-18482 GCA_030523105.1 Ophioninae sp. A BG-2022a
TTTCGAAAATTACTAAACTCAAACAAAATTGTCGAAAATTGCTAAAACCAAACAAAATTTTCGAAAATCTTTGGAACATTCTAGAGAATTCTTGTTCAACGATTTTCGAAAATCACTAACCCAAACAAGATATACTAAAATCGCTTCGTTTTAAACATTTTTTATTATTTCAGAGTGATAAATAATTGTTTATCATTTTTTCTAACTCTAGCAGGTGTTTGTTTATGTTAGATAATAACAGGGTGACCAATAGTTTTGCACAAGCCTGTATATTTATAGGTGAGTGCTATAACTCAAAGCAATTTTCAAGTTAAAGATAAATTCCGATATGTAGTGGAACGCTGCAAGGCTCATGATGGAGGCGTCCACGAGGAAAACGTTACTCTCGCCATTACACCTGTAAATATCTCACGAGCGAGCACCAGTACGAGGCTCGTCCCGCTTCGCGTTCCGGCAATACAAACGATATTGAAGAAATTTTTCTGACGTGTAGATCCGTGGGACTGTGTGGGTGCGTGTACAGGGTGCTCCGGAAGTAAAATATATATATATCGCGTACATCCAAGAAATTCCAAATTTTTACAAAATTTCTTTTTCCAATAAGAAAAAAATCAAGATTTTTGTTTCTGGGTTTTCCTGAAAAATATTTTTCATTTTCCCTGAAGAAATCGTTTGTGTTTTCCTGAAAAAGATTTTTTAGTTTGCCTGACAAATATTTTTGGGTTTTTCTAAAGAAGATTTTTGGATTTTCCTGAAAAAGATTTTTAGGTTTTTCTGACAAATGTTTTTGGATTTTTCTAAAAAAGATTTGTGAGTTCTTTTAAAAAAGATTTTTGGGTTTTCCTGAAAAATATTTTTCAATTTTCTGAAAAAGATTTTTGGGTTTGCCTGGAAAATATTTGTGGGTTTTTCTAAAAAAGATTTTTGGGTTTTTCTGAAAAAGATTTTTAGGTTTTCCTGAAAAATGTTTTTGGATTTTTCTAAACAAGGTTTTGGGTTTTCCTGAAAAAGATTTTTAGGTTTTCCTGACAAATGTTTTTGGATTTTTCTAAAAAAGATTTTTGGGTTTTCCTGAAAAATATGTTTCAGTTTTCCTGAAAAAGATTTTTAGGTTTTCCTGACAAATGTTTTTGGATTTTTCTAAAAAAGATTTTTGGGTTTTTCTGAAAAATTTGTTTCAGTTTTCCTGAAAAAGATTTTTAGGTTTTCCTGACAACTGTTTTTGGATTTTTCTGAAAAAGATTTTTACGTTTTCCTGAAAAATGTTTTTGGATTTGTCTAAAAAAGATTTTTTCGTTTTCCTAAAAAAGATTTTTGGGTTTTCCTGGAATTTTTAAAGAGATTTAGGTTTGCCTCGAAAAAAACTAGATTGTTTTTTTTCATGTTGTTGGGTTGTCCCGTGACGAAGTTTATTTTTTCTTCTTCTTTTCCGAGATCTTCGCATAATTATTTCGATGAGAGATGAGTATTTTCGTAAAGATTAATAATACACGGACGCGCGTATGCGCGCTGGTGGAGTGACAGCGGGGACGGTATCGTAACTCCGAGTTTTAGCGCCGAACGTCAGTTCGTCTCCAGACGCGGCGCGCGCAACATGCATATGCGAGACGGTCGTGTTTTTTAGTCAATTTTATTATCGGACGTCGAATTTTTTCGATCGCGCAGATTTGACGTTTGAAATAATTAAAAAAACGTAAAATAATAATTATAATAATAAAATAATAATAATAATAAAATACTAATAATAAAAAAGTAATAATAATAAATAATAATAATAATTATTAAAATAATAATAATAATAATAATAATATTAAGTAAAATCGGTAAATCGTATTTAAAGGTATTTTATGCCCGAGGCTGCAACGAGCCGTACGATTTATCGTGAAAGTTCTTCGTTTCGAGCTCGGTTGGCTCTCGGAGAAAAAAAACAAAAAAAATTCAAAGAAAATACCCGGCGGAACATCGTGAAACGGAAATAGTGTTTTTTTGTACGTTTTATTTTATTTATTTTCTTTTTTTTTTATTTAAGATTGTTTTTTACTTCCGGCGCGAGAAATTTTCGAACTACGAGGAGAAAAAGTTTCGAGGATAAAAGTGGAAGGTGCCACCACCCGAAGGTACGACAAAACGACGCTCGGCTGTTGTTTTTTTTATTCCTCATGTTTTTCTAACGGTCATTACGATACAATCTTTCCACTCGAACGAGTGCGTCGCTGATGAGGTGTGTTTTTCTTTTTTTTTTTTTTACTCATTTACGTTCGGAGCTTACCGATTTTTTTTTGTCTCGCCGCTGCGCCGAGATTTTTCCGGCGATCGGGAAAGCGAGACAAGTACGAAGGAAAAATCGGTAAACCGAAAAATGGAGAGATCGGTAAAGGAGGGATCGGAAAATCGGTAGGGGTGCATTAAAGATCGGGAAATGGCAACGAAAGATCGGCAAACTTCGATGAAAGATCGGTAAGCGTGAATAAAGAGATCGGGTTTCGCTAACGTGAAATCGGTTATTAGTAGCGAGAGATCGGTAAACACGATCGAAAAATCGGTAAGTGAGAGAGAGAGAGAGAGATCGGTAAGCGTGAATACGGGATATTTGATCGTTAACGAAAAATCGGTTAATACGAAGGAGAGATCGGTAAGCGCGATCGAGAGATCGGTAATCGCTATCGAGAAGATCGGTAATCGCGATCAAGAGATCGATAAGCGTGAATGAAAGATCGGTAATCGCGGAAATGAGAGATCGATAAGCGTGAATGAAAGATCGGTAATCGCGGAAATGAGAGATCGATAAGTACGAACAAGAGATCGGTAAGCAAAAATGAGACATCAGTAAATATGACGAAGAAATCGGTAAGCATAAATAAAAGATCGGTAAATATGAAAAGGGGATCGGTAAACGTCGAAGAAAAAAATCGGTAAGCGCGATCGAGATCGACGAGCCCGAGGGATAAATCGGTAAGCGCGAATGAAAGATCGGTAATCGCGGAAACGCGAGATCGATAAGTACCAATAAAAGATCGGTAAGCAAAAATGAGACATTGGTAAGCATAAATATGACGAAGAAATCGGTAAGCATAAATAAGAGATCGGTAAATATGAAAAAGAGATCGGTAAATATGAAAAGGAGATCGGTAAATATGAAAAAGAGATCGGTAAATATGAAAAAGAGATCGGTAAATATGAAAAAGAGATCGGTAAATATGAAAAAGAGATCGGTAAACGTCAAAGAAAAAAATCGGTAAGCGCGATCGAGATCGACGAGCCCGAAGGAGAAATCGGTAAGCGCGAATGAAAGATCGGTAATCGCGGAAACAAGAGATCGATAAGTACGAATAAAAGATCGGTAAGCAAAAATGAGACATTGGTAAGCATAAATATGACGAAGAATAAATAAGAGATCGGTAAATATGAAAAGGAGATCGGTAAATATGAAATAGAGATCGGCACATATGAAAAAGAGATCGGTAAACGTCAAAGAAACAAATCGGTAAGCGCGATCGAGATCGACGAGCCCGAGGGAAAAATCGGTAAGCGTGAACGTGAAAGATCGGTATGCGCGAGAGTAAGCGTGAACGATTACGCGACGAGCGTGTGACGAGTCGAGGAGTAGAGAATAAACGCGTCGTTATCGTCTTGCGATGCGCTATCGGTGAATGTTGATACCTTTGATATGTTTCTTATGGCTGATCCACGCGGAAGACGACTAAAAATAAAATAACCGGTCATTGTTATCGTTGTTATCGTCACGTGGGTGGTATATCGGGAATGTTGTCGCAAGTGCTCGAGATATCCACGAGATTTCCGTGTACGTTTCTTAAAATTGTTTTCACTTGTTTCTTTTTCTTTATTTTTTACTTACCGATGAATCCGAAGTCAGTTTTATTGGATTTGTTTCGATTCTGTTGGATTTTTCAACAAAATCTATTCATATAAATGCAATCGAATCCAACAGGATCCATCCGAACATTCCTCAAAACCACGAGACATGTTTAAATCCATCAGAATCCGTCCACGTATTCATTAAAAGCACCGAACATATTCAAATCCATCAGAATCCATCCATATGTTCCTCAAACATATTCAAATCGTACAAAATCCATCCATGTACTCATCAAAATCATCAAACGTATTCGAATCCACCAGAATCCATTTACAACCTCCTAATAACTCCAAAACACCTTCAAATCCACAAGAATCCATCTACAAACTTCTAAGAATCACTAAACCCCTTCAAAACCACAAGAATCCATCCACAATACTCCTAACAACCACAAAGCACCTTCAAATCCACCAGAATCCATCCAAAAACTCCTCAAAATCACTAAACATCTTTAAATCCACAAGAATCCATCCACAAACTCATAAGAATCACCAAACATCTTCAAATCCATCAGAATCCATCCAACTATTCCGCAAACGCCTCAAAAACATTCAAATCCACCAGAATCAATCCAACCATTCCTCAAAAGTCTCCAACATATTCAAATCCACCAGAATCCGTTCAACCATTCCTTAAAAGCTTCAAATCCACCCTTTAAATCCACCAGAATCCATCCAACCGTTCTTCAAAAGCCTTAAAAACATTCAAATCCACGAGAATCCATTAACCATTCCCTCAAAACGACAAAACCCATTCAAATCCACCTGAATCCATCCCTAAGCTTCTCAAAACCACAAAACATCTGCAGATCCACAGGAATCCATCGAATCAATCCTCAAAATCCTCAAACTTCTTCAAATCCACCAGAAACACCTCAAATCCGCTTCAAATCCACCAGAATCCAATAAAAATCACTATTCCCCTATTTCTCGAATCCAATTATTCACCAAGAAGAAAAGAACGTAATTTTCATCGTAGCATAAACAGCCGAGAGGTTTCTCCTCATTACGGTTGATCCCGAGTCGCCCGAATCACGTTGAATCAATCGGGACGAATAATAAAGAAGCGACGATGAAAAAATAAAAATAAAAAAAAGACCAAAAAAAACATAACCGACGCGGAATGCAACAAATCCGTGGCGTGCAACATCGCGAATGACGACAATGTTTTTCTTTTCTTCTTTTTCTTTACTTTTTTGTTTACATCGCGATCTCGCTCGATCCATAAAGTGCACGCTCCGCCTGTCCAATGATTCATGAAAATTCTGGATTCGAGAATCTTCGCTTGTCGAGCCTCGCGTTCAGATTCCCCCCTTTATCCCCCCCCCCCCCCCTCCACGCTGTCATCGATCGGAAACGCTCGACGAAAAAAAAAAAAAAAAATGTTTCTGCTGCGCACATAAAGTACGCGAAGACGCTTCGCTCGAGTGGAAACTCTCGAGAGTGTGTACTCGTGAATATTGGCTAATTGCAGATCGAAACTTTTGGACAAAAAAGTCCGGACCCTCAAAATCGTTGTTCTATCGGAGATTCCCTCGACCAACGAATAAGGAATGACAAAACATCGAAAAGAGCACGATAGATCGGTCAATTAATTAGTCGTTTAATTCATTGATTCTCGACGTTCCTCATTACCGGATTCATAAATATTCACTTTTTTTTTCTATTTTTATTGCCACGCTGCGTTATTTTGTTGTAAACAAAAAAAAATTATTGCCGTTGTTGGGTTTCTCGTATTAATAATAATAACAATAATAAGAATAATAATGATAATAATAGTTCTAATATAATGTTGAAATGTTATCGTTATTAGTATTACATTGAATTAACAAAAATTAAGTAAATGCAAATAAAAAAGTAACAATATAATGTAAAATTAACAAGCAAATAAATTAATAACGATAATAAAATAATAACAATAACAACTGTACCGACAACAACAGAAGGATGAACAACAACAATAATAATAATATTAATATTAATATAAAATAATAATAATATTAATATTAATATAATATAATAATAATAATAATAATAATAATAATAATAATAAATAACTACGTTTATCCTTAATTATTGTTATTTATGGTATTATTGACTCGTTTTTACATAATTATTGTCATTGTTACACCGTTACCTTGATATTGTTATTAATATATTATTTTACATATTTTTATTTTATTTCGATGTAGTTATTAATATTTCGTTTTTATATTTTTTTTTGTTATTTTTATATTATTATTCTCACACTATTTGTATTATTTTATTATTATTTTATTATTATTGTTGTTGTTATTGTTGTTGTTGTTGCATTCGTCAACATCCGCGATAATAATGCCGAATTTTTTGCTACGCGAACGCGAACGTTAATTTATAGCGTTCGTTTGGGGGGGAAAAAAAAATTATTTTTCTGTATCGTGCGTCTGGACGATTTCGAAGTGACGTTGAACGTGAAAAATCGGTTGCCCGACGAGAGGTCATGGTTGCTCTCTCGTCCAATATTCGCTACGCGACGCAAAAATTCGCCGGTTTTTTCGTGTCGCGTCAACGTCTCGGAAACTCTTCGCCGTCGTCTTTAGTTCGAGTGTAAACAATAAAACAGCTTTTTAAAATACGGACGGTAAAGCGCGGATCGCACCTGTCGCGGGCGATTCCCGGTGCGTAATGTATTCGAGAACGATTTAGTAGTTATGCAGATAAAGATCCGAACGTTGCCGCGAGTCCCGAGGGCGAGTATACCGGGTGTCTTGTGCTAAAACGTTCACGCTTTTATCTCGAGAACTAAGAAATTTAGGAAAAAATTAGTCGAACAAAAGTTGATTGGTTTCGAGAGAGGAATAAAGCTACAATACGAGTTTGACCTTGGGGATAATTTTCAAGGTCGTACGAGGGTCAAGTGTGGAATATCCAGGGAAAATCTTACTTTTCGTCGCGGATTCTCGTTGCTCGGCTCGAAAACTTTTTGAAACGTGTCCGCCCAAGGTCACCCGAAGTCATCGTACTGACGTAACTCTTCAGTCTAGTAAGTGAAGAGCTTGGTAAAAAAAAAGAGGACTCATTCGAGGACGTTCGAATAGCCCTCGAAACGAGCTCGAATTATTGCCTTCAATGAATACATCGTCTAGGGAAAAATTTGGAATTTGACCTTCGTGTAACCTTGAATTTTATAGTCAAGGTCAAAGTCGCATTGCTATCTTTTTCACCCGCTGAAACGGAGCAACTTTCGTTTGAAATGTTTTTCCGTCCGACCAGTAGTTTTCGAGATAATACCGGATTTCACTCGGGACACCCGGTATATAAACACGCCGAGAATTCGCGCGCCACGGTCGCGTTCACATTCCAACGAATTCTTACCGTTTTTTTTTCCCTCGGACTCGGCTTCTCCGTTTCAATCTTCGGGAATAATAANNNNAAAAAAAATAAAAACAAAATGGCGACGCGTGAAAAAAGAATTTTTTCCAAGAAAAAAAAAAAGAAACACTTTCCCACGTCGCGTTATCGCGGTTCGCGGTACGCGAAGGCGCGCGCGACGATTTTGTTTATCGAGTGGAGTGCGCGCAATTGTCGACCCTCCTGAAATTACTCAGCCTCGATGAGTGTTTCCAATGTTGTCTGGTTTTCTTTTTCTTATTTTCTTTTTTTTTTTTTCGTCGCGAAACAAGACACCGCGAAAGTTTCGTTTCGCGGCGCGACTCCGCCGCGAATCCATTTTCGATCCGATACTCTCGCGCCAATTATTATTTTGTCATCGAAAAGGATTTCCCTTCTGAAAGAAAAAAAACTGCATCGATGTAAATTCAGAAATACTCGTGTAAATAAAAAATCATGAAAATCGATGAAATTATTAAGATTTGTTTAAAAATTCCAAATATTAAAAATGTATATATAATGAAAGGAAATTCGTAAAAGAAAACTCGATGAACATTTTCTTTTTATTTAATAAAGATTTAAGGAAAATAATTTCTCAATAGAAACAAATTTTTTTACACTCTAAATTCTTTAAAATAAAATATTTCATATAAAATTTTTTTTTTCAATGATTCTTTTATTACAAAATTTTTTGTAGAAATTTTCTTATTACATTTTTTTTTTCGAAATTTATTTGTTACAATCTTTTTCAGAAATTTTCTTGTTATATATTTTTTTTAGAAATATTTTTATCGGACAAATATTTTTAGAAAACTTTTCATACAACATTTTGCAAACTTTTTAAAAATTTTAATTTTTAGAAATCTTTCTATAAAGAAAATTCTTGTTGTAAACATTTGTTAATAAACAAAATATATTTATATATTTACATATAAATATTTTTACACATTTTATTTATTTATTTTTGTATTAGCAAAAATATTATTAGAAATTTTATTTATTAGACATTTTTTTATAAACAATTTATTTTCAGGAATTTTTTTTTTAATAAATTTTCTTTAGACATTTTTAGTCATAAGCAAGATTTTTTTTTTTTAGAAATTTTCATAATAAAAAGAAATATTTTTAAGAATTTCTTTGTTAAATGTTTTTTTTACAAAAAAGTATTTTTTTCCGATAATCGAAAAACGCGATATAGCAGTGTCAAGGGCGTTTAAAATCCCGGTAATTAAACGACAATAAGGGAAGCTGATTGAAGCAACGAAATGGAACGAAGTCAAATAAAATGTCGAGGTCGCGCGGGACGATTTAATTTCGTTGGGCGATCGCATTATCGCGCAATTAAGGGTGACCGCGTAGGGTCAACACCGGAATGCTCCCCGCCCCATAATTCCCTTCGTTTAATTTTTTTTTTTTTTTCGAGCGTCCATTCTCGCGAGCCGCGACTCTTGTAATTTGTTTTTATGTTCGTTCGTTCCGATCTCGAGGCACGACGCCCGATGACTAACCTGTTCGACTCGTAATCGTCGTCGCTCCGCGCCATCTCGAGGACGCTTCCTTCCCCTTCGAATCGCGACGAAAAAATATATTTAAAAAATATTTTTTTTATGAAAAAAATGTTTGAAAAATATTTTTTTTATTAAAAAAAATGTTTGGAAAATATTTTTTTTATAAAAAAAATGTTTGAACAATATTTTTTTGATAAAAAAAAATTTTTAATAATATTTTTTCGATTATAAAAGAATTTTGAATAATATTTTTTCGATTAAAAAAAAATTATGAATAACTATACGACCAAAAAAATTTCTAAAATAAAATAAACAAATAATGTAAAGCAAAAAAAAATAAATTAAAAAATCGATGAAAAAGAACAAAAAACGATTTTTTTTAATTAAAGAAATTTATTGAAAAAACATCAGTAAAAAAATATTATCGAAAAAAAGTAATAAATCGAAACAAAAAAAAACAACAATTTCAAAGAAAAGCCAATTAATCAAACGGGCAAAAACATAAATTGATCGAATCGAGGGAATCGATAAAAACAAAAAAACCGAAGGAATGTAATCGTAAAAAAAAATAAGAAAAATCAATAAATAAAATAAGAAAAATGAAATGAAAAAAAATGAATTGAGAAAAATCGAAAAATCGAAAAATAAAATGATCCAACCAAATAAACGATCGAAAGAAAATAAACAAAACAAAAAAAAAAATGCCAAAGACTAAATCAATCGAATTAAAGAAATCAATTTTCAAAAATTGAAAGATCGAAAAACGGGAATTCCACGAAAAAAATAAAAAAGAAAATCGATAAAAAAAATCAATCGAATAAAAGAACAAATTAAGTGAATGGCAATCAAATTTTAATTGCTTGCCAAACGAAAAGATAAAAAAAAAACATCGTCAAAATCGTAATTAAAATTTCGATATTTCAGCACTTTCGTTTTATTTTTTTTCGACATATAATTGATACCGGAAGTAAATCCAAACAAACCTACAAAAATCTCGGTTTTTTCGAGATGATAAAATGCCTTTGAAAAAAAAATTTTTTTAACGCCGATTATATTCGTCGAAGAAATACGAAATTCGGCGTTTCGGATCCCGTCTGAAAAAGAATGCAAATCGGCAGGATCCAGATTGCCTTGATCCGCGAACTTTTATACGCGAACACATCCGCGTCGTTCTCTCTCATCGCACGTGTGTATTCGCAGGTTCGAGATCATTCGAGATTTCAGTGAACAGGAAACGAATGAGAATCAAAGTGCGCTCATAAAAATCAAAGAAAATAAAGCAAATTTTTTTTTCCCGTCCTATACCAGTGATTTGAAGGGTAAACGTTTTTTATTTTTGATATTCCGTGAAAATACAGAATAGATGGACCCCTATTTTTTTTTTTCGCTTTGTTAATCGGTTATCTGTTAATTCGTCTTATTAATCTGTTTTTTTTCGATTATAGAATTTGAAATATTATTAAATTAAATAAAAAATGTAATGTGAGGAAATTATTATTTTTTATTTATTAAGAATATAATGGACTGAATTATTTTTAAATTGACATTAATTAACAATGCAATTAAATTTAAAGAATTGTAAACAATTTGAATAAATTGAAACAAATGAAAAAAAAATTAATTTCATTTGAAATAAAATAAAAATTCATTCTAAATATAACAAAATATTTTTGAAAAATTACTGAAAAGGATAAACACAAACTTCCGAGTTTCAAATTTTTTTTAAAACGTTCATCGTGAATATCGACAGCAAAAAAAAAACATAAATAAAACTTTTGTACAAAATAAATTTCAGGGTTGAAAGTTACTGGAATTTTTTTAACTAGGGAAACCGGAAGTGCTGAGAAGTTCGCGTTGTCTCCCAATCAGCGTTCAAATAAATATGGATTTTTAAATGTATTCACGTCCGCAAGGCTGATACATTTGAAATTGAAAGTGCCGCATTTTTCTCCGGTTCGAAAATAAAAACTTTGTTTCATCAAGCGCTCGATTACGACCTCGAATTAAAAAAAAAAAGAAAAAAAAACGTCGGCCCGTCCTGTTCTGGATTTCGAGAGCACTCGTGGCTCTGGAGTGCGAGTTTCGAAAATACGTAACTTTGAATAAATATTTTCGTAATAATTATAAATTCATGACTTTCGATCACTTAAAATTTGGTCTCTAGAAATTTGATTAACTGAGCATATAATATATATATATATATATATATATAAGTATTTTAATTAATCAACTTTAATTATTATTAATTGAAATAATTAAATTAAAAAATATTTAAAATATTATAAAGTCTATTTAGGCTAAAAGAAAGTATTGAATTAAATATCCGAAGTTTAATTTAATCGAATTAATGTTTTTTTCAAAATGAAATAAACGTTTGAGTAAAGTTAAACATAATTGTTTTTTTTTTAAACAACTTCCAACAATTGCTTACTAATTAAAGTAAGTAGTTAGAATTCCTTAAAAAGAAACATTTTTTTTATTATTAATTCGAATTGATATTAATTACTAATATTGCTTAATTAGTAGTTTTGAGTTTTGTGAATTCGTAATTTGATTTTTAGGCCTTTATTCGACTGTCCATTTTACCCCATTATCCAGGGGGTCCATTTTGCCCCACAATCCATATTTTGAAAAACCATTTATACAGGGGGTCCATTTTACCCCATTATCCGGTGTGTAAATATACAGGTGGTCCATTTTGCCCCACAATCCACATTTTGAAAAACAATTTGTACAAGGGGTCCATTTTGCCCCACAATCCATATTTTGAAAAACAATTTTTACAAGGG
>JAPYZI010006784.1:0-12742 GCA_030523105.1 Ophioninae sp. A BG-2022a
GGGTTTCAAACTACTTAAATTTCGGGGATCCAGACGGTTATACAGTTTTTTAAAGAAAAAGTTAATAAATTCTATCTGCAAAGCTGAAATGGATACCCGAGTACCTGGTCATTGACCGGACGGTTAACTTAATCTACTGACCTTAATGACCATGCTCTCATAGCTTAGATTATTCATCTTTATAACATCGCTGAATACGAAAACAGAAAGAACACGTGCATTTCTGTTTCGTTTCAAGTAGAATTTTATATTCCTTGTCACTTTATTCTTCATTTACTTGAGTGATCCATAAATCTAATTGAAAATCGTAATAATCTTATAATTCAAAGATTCATCGTTTAGGAGCCTATTTAAATCGTTAGAATCATTAGTCCATTAGTTATCCAATCACCAAACAGAATACACTTGAAATCTCTACAATAACAAGGATCCATAAAAAATAAAACAAGCACCATTGCGATTCTATTTCCCATTGAATTGAAGTGGCACTTTTTCTTTCTCATTAAATGTAGGTCAATGACGCCGTAGGCATCGGTAATGAAGCTTCCGAAATTGGAGCTCCGGTGACGACAAAGTGGGTAAAACGAGCGCAAAAGTGATTCCTATCGTTATTCTCGATCAGGTATTCAAAGTGAGCACTCTCGAAAGTCAAGTGAGACTCGGCACATACGTTACGCGCGTACACGTACAAACGCGCTTACACCGGCGTGTGTGTGTACACTCGCGCGTTGATGGCTACCAGATAAAAAGGGCGTATATCACAATTACGCATTCTCGTGTCGGTTTACCTTCACCCATTTCCGCATCGGAAATACTTTTTTTCCTGTGCATTTTTATTCGCAACATTTCTTCGTCGAATTCGCCAGGGAATACTGAAATCTCGAAACTTCGTCCAGTAAAAGAGGATCGGAGTAATTCAGTTCTCAGGCAAGCAGGCTCGTAAATTCGTTTGCATAAAAATTCTGATTACCCTGCACGTTAATTTTTTTTTTTTGTTTTACCCTCATACGTCGTTTCACGAAGAGCGTCGTGTTGGGATTAGCTTGGAGGATTAAAGAACGTGTGGCTCGGTACGATCTTTCATCAACGTAGTCCGGCATGGTGTACTTTTTAATTTGATACTCATCAACGTTAGTCCAGGGCACCGCCGGGGTCGCGAACCGTCAAGGTTCAAAGCGGATTTTGAGATGCGTAAAAAATTACAGCTCGCGAAAAATTCTCGAGATTAGTATGTTTATGAAAAAGGGAATAGCGGAGGAACACGGAAATCTCGAACCTTTTCGGACCTACCTTCGTATAGTCGTGAACAAACAAAACAAAAAAACGGAAGTAATTTGGCGAAATAAATTCATGCAACTATGATGGGTGATCGATCGAGCAGCTTCATTTATATTTATTATAGGAAGATAATTGACCTCATTCCTCGACACGAGTGAGAACTGTCATTTTTTTTCGTGCCACATTCGTCGTAAAAACGTGTCGTATCATTTTTATTTTCAACTACGTCCGTTCATCACAGTATCGAACACCTCACTATTTGCTGTGCGGATTTCACAAGGCACAAGGCTTCACAATAACACCACGCTCCAAAATGTATGGGTCAGTGTGGGTGCGCGCGCGCGATCGAGTATGCACAGCCGTTTCATAAATTCGTGGGAAAAAAAAAACGAAAAAAAAAAAACGACGATATAATTTTATGGGAGATCAAAATATTGACGCAGTTGAAGGGCTAGTCTACTGTGATGACCTGACTAGCACGATTATTAAGCAATACTGATTTTGTTTAAATTAGTAAGGTGGTTGAAAATTCGTTTGGACATTTATTTGTACGTTTCATTGAGAAAAATCGTCATAATGGGAAATTGGTTGTCGCGGAGGACTCAGCAATGTACTTGATTTTGGCTACCTAATAGATCCACAATCAAAAGTAAGAATTTCGTTTTCATGAATTCGGTCACACGACCGAGTCAATTTTTTTACCATGTTTCAGTATTAAAAAAACGAACTTTTTCTGCCATTCGAGGGGAAATGACATTGCTGTTGTTGATAGTCGAAATAAAAATGACGTCGTTACTCGACTGTCGATAAATTATGGGGTCAATTAATAATTAACCTGAATACAAATGAGCTCGTAAAGAATCTTCGAACGTAAGGGCATCAGCGATATACCCGATTTTCAAACATTCAATCAATACGTTCATTAGATGCGACGAAATCGTGGGCTACATTTTGAAACACGTAGCTTCCGGAAGACAGTGTTCAAAATTTGACTATTAATTAGTTTGTGTAGGAATGAGTTTAATTTCAATCTGAATTCCAATAATCTTGCACCGTACGTTGGATCTTCCACTTCAACTAGAGTACTCTCAAGTGATCAATGATCTTTGGAAATGTTAACCATAGCCCAATGATTATAAATTAGCCACTTAAAAATGTAGTTGGTTGGAAAAGATTTCGTTCCCGATTAATCGAACGGATAAGAGAACACTCCACTGATCATTTTATCTCAGCTGAAAACCCGAAACAAAGATAGTCCCTAACTGCCGTACACGTTTTTGATGCTCCGCGACCAAAGCTCTCCCTCCCTCGGAACTGCGACAACGGGGATAAACAACGACGTTAGCCGTACGCCGTCGCTCGTATAAGGTGAGCCTCGTCCGCTCCGCAATCGTCACGGAAAAGGCGTTAGTTTCAGTTCCATTTTGTCATTGCGTCGATACGAACGCGCAAGTTCGGGGGCTTCGTCGCGCGATTCGGACCCGCCGCGCGCGTTGATGGATAAAAGAAAACGTGTGTACGTTTGGACGATAAGTCAAAGAAAGTTGGGTGAAAGATAAAGTAGAAGAAAGTTTAGAGTGAGAGAGAGAGAGAAAACTGGACGAAATCGCTTCATCATCAACAGGTCGTTGTTTGTCGTCGCTGAGGAGCCTCGAGGAAGGTTCCTGCAAAATGGGCAATCGATGCGGTCCGAACCGTCGGCGATCCGTGTGGCCGCGACACCTAATCGGCTTCAGCTTGCTGATCGTGTGTTCCTTCATCATGACGACGTTACTCGGCCACGCATTATCCCAGAATCTCGCGACCAACGCGATCAGCCGGGAATTCGACGAAAGCGAGGCTAGAAACGGGCCAATTCACAAAACGAACGATGGCAGAGATTTCTTCTTCGGTCCCTGTCTCGTTCACACCGATCAAAGTTGCCCAGACGAGGAAGTTACCTTCTTTCTCTACACGAAAAAAAATGTGCACACCGGTCAAGAGATTTTCGTGAACTCGACATGGTCGAATCTCAACGAGACTAATTACTCGCGGGACGACAACACCAAGATAATCGTTCACGGATACAACTCGGACATGCAACTGGATAGTCTCGTTGACATACGAAACGAGTATCTGAAAAAGGAATCGACGAATCTGATAGCGGTCGATTGGCATCGTTTGGCGGTTGGACCTTGTTATCCGATAGCCGTTCACAATGTGCCCCACGTTGGCGATTGTTTGGCCCAGCTTATCCAGAGATTGGCCGAGTTTGGCACTACGAATATTCACGTTATCGGTTTCAGCCTCGGCGCTCACGTACCCGCTTTCGCCGCCAATGTTCTCGCTCCCTACAAACTGAATCGCATTACCGGCCTCGATCCCGCGATGCCTCTCTTCATGACCGTACCCAACAACAGAAAGTTGGACGCGAGCGATGCCCGGTTCGTCGATATCTTTCACACGAACGCCTTCATACAGGGCAAAGTCGAGACCAGCGGACACATTGACTTTTACATGAACGGCGGAATCAATCAGCCCGGATGCTGGGAACACAAGAATCCCTTTGGCTGCAGTCATCATCGCTCGGCGGCTTACTTCGCGGAGTCCATCAACACGAAAATCGGTTTTTGGGGCTGGCCGTGCCCCAACTACGTCGCTTATCTGCTTGGGCTATGCCCCCCGAGATTTCCGGCAATCTTGGCCGGTGATCCGGTCGATCAGACTTATCGCGGTTTATTTCTCGTCAAAACCGCCTCCCGATCACCCTTCGCCGAAGGCCCCTTCGTCAACAACGATACCAATCTACTTCGGATGCGCGATCGCGAAGTTTGACGACTACTCTCAATCATGGACCTTTCGGTCCACCGTTTTATTTATTTATTCTTCCATTCGAATTGATTACCCGTTAAGTTTACTTGTTTATTTCCCAAACTTCTTTTCGCTGAATTTTCGATTAAGTACGTTATATCTCGTCTCTTATATTAGTGATCAAATTAATATCTGTAAGTATATGCGTTTACGTCTACTTTCGAATAACTTGACGCGTTCGTCTCGCTGTTCTGTGACCGAGTAAACTGTTTCTTCTCGTTTTGAGATTAATCGGTAATCGCGTGCGACCTCTGAATCTCCCCCCCCCCTTGTGATAAAACAATCCGATCGTCAATTGCCGTTTCCAACGGAATCAAATGGACTTTTACTGATTAGTGTAACGAATCGAATCGATTAACGCCGCGTGTCAAATCGGGATGAAAAATCGCCGCTTCGTCGCGTACTATTTTTCTTTCTACTGTAAATATTTGTGATTTATCGAGGAACTCGCGATTTCGCGTGAAATATATTTATACAGAAAAAAAACTGTGTGCGCTTTGAAATCACTTGTTTTTCCTCGGATTCGGTGCGTACGATAGCAAGAGGAGTAGCGTAAATGGGATAATGGAAAATCGGTGAAACGAGAAATGAACGATCATGGCGCGACGTATTTTCTTGAGATATCACAGCCCAAGGATAAAAATCTTTTTCCCTCGTTTGAGAAAAGGACATTATAAAAGTTATGAGAATTGTTTAGAGCTTCTGTTTTCTCGAGTACACAATTTAAAGTTTGTTCGGTCTCGGAGCTGGGAATAGTCGAGATCGGTATACATGTACAGTAAGAGGGATGCGTCTCTGACTTTTCTTTTTCGTCCCGTGGGAGCCCCCGAGAGAGAAGCAAAAAAAGAGACGAAAGCCTGAAGCTGGAAACGTGAGTATCCTAGTTCGTCTCTGCCTCGAGACGAGCGTAATATGCCAATCTCGGGGCCACCTCGTGAAAGCTGCAGATACAACGTTCAAGACAATCTTGAAAAACTCGGAGAACTAAAAATATCTCTTCGCTTATACGAAATATCTTATCGTATATATCGGTGACGTAGTAAGGATTTTGAGATATGGCGGGTACTCCTATTTCTCGCCTGCGCAAAAAAATCGAAAGCGAAAGCGATGACAATTTTTTTTTCCTTTTAGTAGTTTTAAAAAGGAAAAAAAATATGTCCGCTTCCCCAGTCTCTTTTCCGGAATCTCAAAATTCACGATATTTCAAAAGGTCATAGAGCGAGATTTTTCTGTGCTATGGAGATTCATAGGGTGGGTTTGGAAAAGGATTTTGCGTAACTTAAATAATAGCGTAGGATTCGTATCGATATCTTTTATAGTTTTCCCGGAAAGTCCAGTTGAAAAATTGGAAAAAAGAGGCAAAGGGGTATGTATGGAAAAATTTGCAAAAATCGATGGTCCAACTTTGAAATTCTGCCAAAAATCGAAAAATCATCGGATTTTAAAGATTAAAAAAGTCGTTACGAAGAGATCGAGCGCAAAGTGGACTACCAAATCCTAAAGGGAACAAAGTCATTGACGTTTTAGTGAAAAAACTATATTTCCCTAAAATCGAAAAAAATTTTGGATTTAAAATATTTTTTTTATTGGTCCATTTCGTTGTAATTTTATCCCCTGAACACGAAACGACCATTCATTTCCCCCAAAACGCAACATTTTTAGGGAAAAATATCAAAAAAAATATTCCCGAAACGATTTTTCCTTTTTCCCAGTCAAATTTTACACTTTCGGCAAAAACTCGAGCATACTCGTAATCAGCCAAACATTTTCGATTAAATTGATCCTTTTAATAGTTTTAAAACGGAAAAAAAATTGTCGACTTCCCCAACCACTCGATTGACCACAGAATCGATCGCTCTCCCGAAACGTCGAGTCTTCGTGGCCGAATTCGCGTGCGGCGCCATCCATCGGTATTGACTCGCAGCGCAAAACTCCAAAATTGTCACTACCGAGGTAACGAGTTGCCGTGACGAAAGTTTCCAGCGTGTTCGTAATTCCCTTAATCTAATTGAACCCAAAACAATAACAAACGTCCAGTTAAAAATATATTTTAAAACACTGAGGTGGCCATTTCTCTTGTGGTATTAAACGTACGATGGCCGTACGAGTTGAGGTGAGACGAGCATACTATTTTAATCAATATTGGATAGGCATAGAAGGTGAGGTGAGACGGTTGCATGGAGGAATCATAAGGGAACTTGGTGTTCGATTGAACGCGGCGTTCAACCGACGAAAAAAATTCCGTCCCTTTTTCAGTGATAATTGATAGATCGGTGAGAAGCGCGTAACGATAAAGTGAAACATCGGAACAAGGACGCGTACGATGAAGACACCTGGCGTACGGAGTAGGTGGATAGTGGTCGTATCGTCTATCAGGAAATCGAACCGCGTATTCTCGTTGATTCGTTAATGATCGGGTATTTGCTGAGCGAAACCCGATTTATAATTAAGGTAATTAAGGCTCGACGTACACGCGGGAACGCGTCGTCCCTGCGCCCACGCGTGTGCATGCACGATGATCCGTTCATCCGGAATTTACATATACAGCGGACGGTCGTTCGGAAAGTGATTAACTAACAAGCCACCGGTTACCGTTTTGGAACAAATTGTCCAATTGCTTGATAACGATAACAGCAAGGCCGCGACCGAGAAATACATGCACACAAACCTAGAGTATGTATCAAAGAGCTCGTGCGATTAAATATTCACGGGTTGCGTGAATTGCCCCCTGCCATAAGAGCAGATATCGATGATGGGACATCACCGATAATATTCATTGTCTTTCGTAACCGTTGCTACCGCGGTGTCCACTCGCTATTCGTGCAAACGAAAAAAACAAATCGATTGGCAAATAAAAATACCAATCTTGCGTTCTTGCTCGTTCACGTCAGCATTTTCAAGCACGCAAATATTCGCAGCCGTTACGAAATGCAGATAGGACTCGTTCACCGGCGTTTTATCTACGCTCGTGCATATTTATGTAGTCAGAAATTACAGCGATGCGAAAGATCTTTATCAATGAAGACGAACGTGGAACGATGCGTTTCTCTTCTACCCATTGTCGCGCAGATATTTTTTCTTTCCTCACCAAGGTTCAATCGTCAAAAAAAAATGTCCTTATCAGGACGGAAATTAATGAACTTAATTGGGTCGGTGGAGTAAGCGAGGCCGGAGACGAACGAGATACTTTCAGCTTACGAATAATCTGACGAATACGAGGATTCGTTACGCCCATCGGTATTAGGGAAAAGGGCGGACAAAACTTCCCGAGTAGATTCAACGTCGATCAACCCAAACACGCACTACGTGCATCCGTTGGTCGCCCGATCGTTTCACTACGGATATCGCCCCGCCATCGATCGGACTTTTGCCTCTTGCTCGTTATTTCAACGCGGAGACTCATACTCGCCGTTCAACGATACAGGGAATTTCGTTCCGTTTGAAAACCTTTTCGCGCGTCCGATCCTGATGGCTACCTCTAAAAATACACGATTATTTAGTGTACCATTTTTCGTCACGTTACTTGAACGTTACTTTAAACGAATTCTTAGCGATTATTAAGAATTTACACTTGCCCGGAGGAATAAATAAAGGTAAATGTTTCAATTAATTATAAAATGGTGGGAGTTGTTTTTTCGAAACAACATTATTGAGAATCATTGGCTCCAGGATTTGAACAATTTTTATTCGATTGACGTCACGTTTTCAATTTTTTCAAAGTCCCGTTCTTGTATGAACATTTTTATACATTTTTTCGTCCGTAAATAAAACTTTTTCATATGCTTGATGTTTCTACGGGGATTCCTGGGTTTTCTTCTTGCTTTTGTCTTTTGAGTAATTATAAGTTTTCGTTCGTTTCCTGAGTCAGTATCCAGGCCCTCAACATCGATTAAAAAAAAATAACGCTTGAGATGTATTCAATTTACGATTTTCTGAAACATCGAATAAGTGTTCGATTGTGAAGGGTTCCTCCATCAACATTTTTTCCGCCGTCCGTGTGTGAGTCGCCTATACGGACGAACTGCATTCAGCATCACCATCCTAAAAATACACTTCGATACACACACGTAGAGTCGAGAGTGTAAATCACACGAGTGCTTTCACAAGTCCCTTGACGATCGCCAGTCTTCATAGTTCTTTCTTGTTTGCGACTGATCGATATAGCATAGAAGTTCGCTTACTTCAGAACGAGAAGTTTTCCTTCCTCGCTTTTCCCCTTCTCCTTCGTTTCCCTCTCTGTAATTGCTCTGTTCTTTCTCCTTTTATCGTATTTTCTTTTCTTTCCTTGCACGAAGATCGTGTCGGAGTGGAGTAGAAAACTTGGTGCATATTCAACATGGGTCGTACTCTTGGACGAAACGTGTTTCCAGGTCGCGTAACAGCCCTAACATTTTTTTCCGAATCATTTGATTTTTTAAATTATTCAACTTTAATTTGATCCTCGAGTAGGATATATTTTTCGTACTTCCTTTTTTCAAAACAAATTGATAATACGTATCCAAACTTTCATTTTTAAAAACTGCTTCAAAGGTGCATCGCTCTTAATAAAAATATGACGATACAATTGCCAAGATTTATTTGCTTCCCTGGTATAAATATTCTTCCTCTATGACATTGGAGTTCGTTCGAATGCAAAAATATATATTTGTTTCCCTTCAATTTCCACTTATCGGTTTTCATAATTGCCCAAACGTTTATTTTTACAAATCGCTCTCGTAAATTTCAAATGAAAGTAAGTTGAAACGTTGTCACAATTTCCGCTTACCGAATTGGCAAAAATTTAAAAAATAGAAAAGAATAAATTTTGAATAAGATTCAACGATAGAAACTCAATTATTCTATTTGTGCTTCTAATCCTTACATAACGCGATCACTACGTCCAAAATAAATAATTACCTCGATTATATAATCTTACGGCGTTTTCCAAACCTATATCCCTTGATAATATCCGTTCGTCGTCCCTTTAGGCCCCAGCAATACACCGTAATTAATAATTCAAAAGAATCGAACTTATCGGTGACGACAATCCCGCAAAGATTTGGCGCGATACGTTGCACTCGCCTCGGCAAATTCGGCAAGTTTCATACACGCGACAGCCCGCATACACGAGTGTTTGATACGTGACGATGGAATGCTCCGGGCCAATAATATACAGACTACGTGCATTCAGGAGGATACGTACGAAAGAGGCCAAAAAAAGAGTAGAAATTCTGAAAGACTCGGGTACACAGAGGAAATCCGTTTGACCCACATTCCTCATGAATAAAATAGGTATAGCCCCATATACGGTCGGTACGTACACACGAACGATACGTATTGGAAAAAGGCTCTCCTCGTTTCCTCGTGGCCTGACCTGACCCTTAACGATGCAAAGCAATAGTTTCATTCCCATCGGGACTTCAATGGATCGAATTCCGATCGTACGTTTCCTCTGTGCTCGCTCCCCTTTCCTTCCTTCCCGTGTTTACTCCCGTCGCGAGAAAAAAAGCTGACAAAAACGAGGAAAACCAATCGAAGCTTTCCCTTTTTCAACGTACGGTATTACCAATCCAATTAGTTTTTCGCTTTCGTTTTAATTTGGTCGAACGGTAAGTTTGGCAGGTTTTGCGAAGCGAGAGGTGGCGTCGGAGGGGAGGGGGAAAGGAAGGGACGATCGAGAGGGCACACGAGTCTATGGGGCTTTTGAGGGTGGTGTGGCGGGACTGATGTTCTTCGACGGTGTTCCAGTGCAACAGATGTACGGATCGAACGGTGCGAGCACCGGTATGCCAGTGGGAATGACAACCCTCAAGGGATCGATGGGTACTCTGGGACCGATCGGGAACATGGGGAATATGGGAACAGGACTTGGGTTAACGGGCGCAACGACCCTACCACGGCCGGGAAACTGGCTACACCCTGCGGGCCTCAGGCTCGGGCACAGCGAGGCCCGGGTCCGCCTCTACTGCCAGGCAAAGTGAGGAGCCACGGCTCGGACAGGTCAGTTCCTCTTTCATTTTTCGTTAATCCGTTTTTCATGGCGAACCACCCAATGAACCTATCTATAGTTGTACCGCTTTCGTTTATCGATGCGAAACAAGGATTGGAACTGTGCACCAGTTACTACCCAATACAAATATTTTGATGAATGAGAAATTATCTAAAATAAGAAAAACACTCGCCATTGGCGCTTTGGTTGCCATACATTCGAGACCAGACTTTTTTTTCTCCGTATAATAAATAATCCCTTTTCCTAACGTTATTTTGATAGACAGACCTTCAGGCCAATATTACAATCATAAGTTAATCGTAGTTGGAAGAGCGTCTAGTTTCCAGTTGGGATTCGTAAACAAAACGAAATATTAAATAGACTTCTCGATTCATTTTGGTGTATTCCGCAATTTCTTTTATAATTATTCTACCGAGAACTATAATTTCTCAAAAGTTCGGAAGTTTTGGCAATTGTTTAATATTCATCGGGTAACGCCTTAAATATAATTTTATAATAATGTGTGAATGAAACGATTCTATAATTTTGACCCGGCTCGAATGAATTGACAAAAATAGATTTTTTCAAAAACCTGAGATAGCTTCATCAATTCGTGAGGTATCAAAATATGTGTTTGATGAATAAACTTTGTTGTTTGCTTTCGATTATCGACATAAGAGATTATCAGGTCCATCGTTCAGACTGAAAAAAGGAGTGGTAGTCCAGCACCCTCTTGCGATAACATACTCGATTATTTTTCCACGCAAACTTTTTCTTTATTTTTTACAATACAGTTAAACAATGAAGAACTGCAAGTTCCTTCAAGTAAACGGAAACAAAAACAAAAAAAGATGCGCGAATTCATAGATCCCATTTCGAACGAATAGATTCATGCCTGTTTAATAAACCTTTATATTCTTTTCCCCTACGCAGTGACATCTCCTCCAGCCAAAAGGACGAATGGTTTGTGTAGGTGAGTATCCCACTCTCAATACATCTCCATATCCAAGCTCCAATTTCGCTATCCACTGCCGCTAAAAATAACACTCGAAAACAAAGTTCACTCGACAAATTGATCATACAAGTGTGGAGGATAAAAAAAAAAAATTCGACGTACGGATATTGCGTACAGCTAATTGCGAGTTCGGTACGATTGCGCGTTGTGCTTATTCTTTTTATTTTATCTCCAAACTGACCTTCTTTCTTGTATCTTTTATTGTGTTTTTCTCGTTGGACCACACGCAGAGGCAGACCTGGACCAAAGCTCGCAGGGTGAAAGGGGGCTTGCGGTGGTGCCCTTCACCGCTCCCCGCGGCGGCGTCGCGAACTTCGTGACTCCTCGTCGTACAACACTGACACATATACGCGCACGCGCAAAAACACATATACACATATACATACACGTACACACCCTCATATATATATATGAGTACGTAAAATAAATACATATACACGAGATATATGTATCATCAAGCAAAGCCTCGTGGGAACTTCGTTGAGAAAGTGTCTCCGTCGCGCGTCTGGAGGAACTCATTCGATGTGTGCAATCCCACCCCCCCCCCCCTCCCGTGCGGGGATACACAAAACATCCCTGAATCGTTCAACGCAATTCCTTCGTCGTTCCTCGTCCCAAAGCTTTTAAACACGTTCCCCCGGTGACCCAGTAAAGTTTGAGGGACCTCGCCTCGGAACGCGATCCGCACTGTGCTCGAAAGTTTTTCAACGCTCTTAAGCTCCGCTCGAGTGCTGAGCACGGGGGCCGCCCGAGTTGTTCAACTTGCCAAAACACGCGAGCATCCCCTCCGATCGATATACGAACTCGGATTGTTCCCTCCGAGTACAACGATGAACTTTTGCCGAGAGTTTTCCGACGTTCGTTGCAAATACCCGAACACCACGACGACGACGACGACGACGATGACGACGATTGAACGCATTTTTCGATATTTCCCTTTTGCTTCGATCGTCACGAGGAAGGAGGGGACAAAAAGAAAACGCGAACGAATCACGATGAAAGAAAAACAACTCGCACAACTTTGGGGATACATCGAATGGCCACATGAAAATCCTCCCACGCTTCGAGGAACAATCAATCACCGGATCTTCGAATGTTCGACGTAACACGACTACGCACGAGAAAAGTGTACCAATCACGCGTGGTCCACGTAATCGCGTCTTCGAGATTCGTAATTCTGTTTTTTTTTTCCCTTTTTTTTTTCGTTTTCCAATTCTTAAGATTCTTTTTTTGTTTTCTTCAAATTGTACATTCAACGTGCATTTCACGAAGCTACTGTGCGTTTCGAGAACGAGGAACTTTTCTCCTCCGACTAGAACCTCGCAGACTCCTTATGTGTGTTTCTTTTGACATTTTTCGTATATACGCGAGCCAACGCGCATCCCGGATATTGTGCAGTGAAAATTAAAACGTGGAAAGAGAAAGGGGAACGAAACGGAGAGGGAGAGAGAGAAAACGAGAAGTTACTTCACTTGACGCGTGTACTTGTAAAATACTTGTATCTAAACACTAGCCGTTCAGCTTTGTGCCGTCTTCATAGATTAATATACGAACCGAAGAGAAAGCATTATTATACATATAAACATAAGTAGGAGTTATAAACATATATATATATATATATATATATGTGT
>JAPYZI010006786.1:0-10947 GCA_030523105.1 Ophioninae sp. A BG-2022a
AGATAACCCAAACAAACCCAAACAAACTCAAACGATCAGAGGTTTGCAAACGGTCACCGCTCCAAGTATCAGCCACTGTTCAAGATAACCCAAACAAACTCAAACAAACCTAAACAAACTCAAACAATCAGAGGGCTGAAAACGGTCACCGCTCCAAGTATTGGCCACTGCTCAAAATCAACTAGCCATAGTTGATACTGTTTTAATCGATTCCTCGTAATTTAGGTCACCTATATTTTCTCCAGTGTCGCCGGTCAACTTCAACATCTTTCGGCACTTAATTTACGAAACCGGAGGAAAACAATCGTTATCAAACTTTTCCGTTGGAAGTTCCGACCCCAAAACTATCAGGGTTGCTGGACCAAGTCAAACAATTGGCTCATCATGACGCAATGTTTGTTGCCGGAAAACGGAAACGCGTTCGACCCTGTTTGTTCATGGAAGTGCTGAAATATCGATTCACAGTTCCTTCTCCGAAGAGATGAAAAAGTCTGGCAAAGTATTCGGGATTCAGAAGCTCGGAAAACAGGCCCAGACACGGAGTTGAAAACTTGCGAGTTTTCGCAGACTCCGAAAAAACATTGAAATCGTCGTTTCTTTGGGCAAATGATACCCCCGGAAGTGACGCTTCGATATCACCCAGAATTCCACTATCTCGACGAGTTCTCGATAACTCCACTTTTATTTTCTCTTCCCAGTTCCACGATACGACAGCCAATAGAATCCAGTTGGAAATAACCACGATGGCACGTATCGCTGATGTTTTCCAAAACTGCCAAAAGTTCCAAAATTGTACTCGAATTTTTATTCCGTTAGGCCAAGTCGATGTTTTTAACGTTGGCTTTCAACTACGATTACAAATGTCCAATGTATATAGATTTTTTTCGCTTTCACGTAAATGCAACAAAAAAACAAAAAAATAATTACGAAGAATCTTCGATAATTTTTTGATATGACAAAAATTAAAAAGAAATAATTACGAAAACAGTTCAATAATTTCTTGTTTTCACAAAAATAGAAAAATAATTACGAAGACTGTTCGATCATTTTTTGCTCATAAAAAAAATAAATTTTTAAAAATTACAATAATACAGTTTAATTATTATTAATTCACTATAATCTTCGATCATTTTTTGCTTCCACAAAAATTGAGAAAAAGAATTACGAAAAGTTTGATAACTTTGGACCATGAAAAGCTCAGAAATGTTGACAAATTTTTCAAAAATCCAGTAGCTGGAACAGTAAAGAAAATTTTCTTGAAATTATAGAATTTCAAAGGAAGGAAGCTTCACGAGGTCATTTTGTAATGACCGAAAAAAGTTGGGTGGAATATCGGTGATTCCATCGTATTTCCAGGCCAGTAAATAACCAGGACATCCCCAATAAAGTCCATTATTTCACGAACAGTCGTCATTGATTGAGAACTCTTTTCATTTTCTTCTTTCTCCGATAACACGGAAGAGAGCAAACCTGAATAATGCCCTTTGATGCGAATCGTCACGTACGCGATATTTACGTCGATGATGCACACCCGTAATTTGATCAACCGCCTTGAACGTACAACCGTTAATACCCATACGTAGCTGAGCGTCCAAGAGCGCATTAGTCGCACCGCTGAATACGTATGTCACGAATCCACCGAGCCTGCGGAATCGGAGCCTCTTCTTCGCTCCCTTCCTACACGGAGGCATTCATTCTTCCTGATTACCGACTTGCCCACCAGTCAACCAGATTTACCTACGCAAAAGTAGAATTCCACTTTCAAAAAGGCACACCTGGTAAAAAATTATCTTTTCGAAACTCAATTATTATTTTTTTATTTAAACTATTAAATGGATCATTATGACTTTTTAGTCAGGTATTCTGTACACCTAAAGCCATCAACTGGATTAAAATGATTGAAAAATATTCCGTTTTACTATATTTTTTGACAAAAAAAGGCGCAATTAGTAAAAAATTATCAATTCATTTAATAATAATAATAACAATATCCCATAATTATATACAATATAAAACAATATAAAATAATATAAAACAATTAACGAAACAAAAAAAAAAAATTCAAAAAATAAATGAAAACAAAGAGAAAAATAAATAAACAAATGAACTTTATCATATTTTCCTGAAGAGAAAATTCTAATAAATACGTCTCGTATTTCCCTCCCAAAAAAATGCTTAAAAAAGCACTTTCTCGTATTTACCTAAAAGAAAAATGTTTTTTTTTTCTAATAACTAGATTGTTACTAGGATCGTCTACACGAGCTGATTCGATAAGCACGTGCGGTTCGGTCGTATAATAGGAAAACTGAAAACCCACAAGCTACCCACGCATGGTTGGATATACGAGTCCTTTGGATTAACGCTTTTCCACAGAGGCGCACCCTAGGAATAAACGCTTACGTTGAGCTGCTGTTCCATCGAAATTACGAGTGGCAAAAGCCGGATTGGATTCAATTGCTATGGCAACCGGTATACCAAACCGCTGAGGATCATACGGTTTTTAGTTTCGTCGTTCGTTCACGTTTCAACGTGGACGAAACGATCCACGAAACTTTTGCATTTCTCGAGCGATCAACATTCATCCTCGGTTCACACGTGGCCTCAATCGGACTGTGGAAAAAGAGTTTTTCCACAAGTTCCAGCTGGAAAATCGACCATCATTATCAGGATGGATGGAAACATGCTTGTGACCACTGATCCGTATTAACCTCATTTCCCATGAGTATTTCATATATCCTCCCATCCACAAAGTCCAATTTCTCGTATGTCTCATTTACGACCCTAATTCGTCGAAATCCAACGAAATCCAACTCCTCCAGCATCAAGATCACCATCCCTTTTCCCAAATAAGAGAAAAATGGTTTTGTACAAAAAAGGAATGTTGATCACTTTTGATAAGGAAAATGTTATTTTTTAGGGATGAAACAATTTTTTAATTTTTTTTTTGTCGTGTTTTGATAAGGAATGTTTATTGATAATATTTGTTTTTTTTTTATTATAGCAATGAAATATTTCGATTCGAATATTTAATGGTTGTAATATTTTAATATTTATATGCAAGTATTTTGTATGGACAATTGGATTTATTTGTAAATAATTGAAATAAGCATAAATAATTGAAGTAATCGACAGTAATTTGAGCTTCAACCTTTTCGTTTTACGTTTTCCAAAACTGCCATCAGAATCTCGATCGAATTGTTACTCCATTAGACGAACTTGATGTTTCCAATTGTTGATGTTCAAATACAATTATCAGATTCCTATGAATTTAATTTTTCTTTCACAAGAATTTAAAAAAAATCCATTTTGTTTGGGTCTATTATTGTTGTTGGAAATAATAATTATAAAATAATAATTTTATAATAATTATTTTACATAATTTTATAATATTATTCTATTATTGTTGTTATTATTATTATTTCACGAGAATTGTGAAAGCAATGTGAAATAATAATAATAAAAACAACAATAATAGAATAAAATAATTATTATAAAATAGAGAGAGAGAGAGAGAGAGAGAGAGAAGATTGCCATAATGCTCACTTCCTGTAAGAAGTGGAAATGCCTATTGCTCCGAGGACGGTGGAAGTTCGATCTTTCGTCTCTTTCGGTGCAATAACGCGCTCTTTTCTCTCGTTTCGTTTCACGGATCACTAACTTTCTCTGCATTCCACCGAATCGATTCGAATCGCGAGATATGAACACTTCTTCCATAGTTTTCCTGAACGACCGCTGCGTTGACGTCCCAAAGCGGATCAAGTTTGTCTATATATAGGATGACCGAAAATTTGACCTATCGAAAATCAATTATTCCTGACCCGTCGCTTTTTGGCTATTCACGATGGAAAAATCGTCGAAACGTTTCGGCCTCTTCTATTGGAAATTCCGATACGCAATCGAAAATTAAATAAAAAATACTTTTTGGGCACTAATAAAAATGAATAATTTGAAAAGGGAATAAAAATTCATCGCTACATATTTTCGGATTTTTAAAAATTGTCGAACTTTTTTTCTTTTATGGGACGACACATTTATTTTTTCCGTGCACATCGTGCGACCTTCGAATGACCTAATTTTTTTCAGATATATAGATATACATATTTTGAAACATCGATTAAAAAAAGATTGATTATAAATCCAGCTGATTATAAATCGAAATCATACCTTCGAGAATCGTGCTTTTAAGAAACGAATTTTCAATAAAACAACCGTTCAAAAACATACTTTCAATAATCCTACTTTAAAGAAATGAATTTTCAAAAAATCAACTGTTCAAATATCGTAATCATATTTTCAATAATCCTACATTGAAAAAACGAATTATCAAAGAATGAACTATTTAAAAATCGAAATCGTACTTTCGAAAAATCAACTTTTCAAAAATCAATATCATATTTTCAATAATCCTACATTGAAAAAACGAATAATCAAAGAATGAACTATTTAAAAATCGAAATCGTACTTTCAAAAAATCAACTTTTCAAAAATCAAAATCATATTTTCAATAATCCTACATTCAAGATACGAATTTTTAAAAACCGTCATTTCAAAAATCAAAAATCAATGGTAATTGAATCGATAAGACGACAATTCGAAAAATTCCATCAGGAAAGGATCACTGAAATGTCAAAGTAGGTGAGCGCGTTGAGGTCAGACCGAGTTGACTAATCAAATTTCTCGAGGAAAAAGTGGACCGTAGGGACACGTGAACGAGCTGTCCTGCAGGATGCTGATAAAGCGTGGGTGGTCCTTCGCGAATCTGTTGTACGGTTAACCGGCCACGCTTTCCGTCATTGTAGAGTTGCGCTTTGCACGCCTCTCTGCCACTTTATAACGGCCAAAGTGCATCGAGATATTCGCCTATGCGAAACACCTGCTGTTTTGCTCGAACGCGTGCGGGCTTCGCCCACGCCATTTTTCTGCTTTTATTCAATTCTGGTTTTTCCTTTTTTTTTTTTCTTTTTTTTTTCCGAATTTCATCACGACTCGTTCCGAGCGTTGGAACCGGTAGCTTTACGATCGATGACAATCTTGAACGGGCAATAATAATTCTCCGATAATTGCTTAACAGTTGACATTTTTTATTGAGCTCGTCAATAATCGATTTACGATCAGACTGAACGATTTGTATTGTTGAAATAATAGACATTTTATATTAATATTCTAAAGCCAAATAACAATAATAATATAAATATTATTATTCATTAATAATTACTCAATTGATTAATTATGATTGATTATGATTATATTATAACAATTGTTAATGTAAAGTGTGAATTGTGCAGCCTGATTAATCGGAATACAAATTATAATAATTAAATATAGTAATTGTATAATAATTTATTATTGCATAATTATATTTGTGTTAATTATAAATTATATCAATAATCTGATAAATCATTTGCTTTCTCATAATAATTAGGGGGCTCGGTAATTAATAATAATCGTGATTGTAAATAATTAGATTGCAATATTTTAATTGTAATAATTAATAATAAAGTTATTACATTCGGTATAATTAATACTTCATTTATTATGATTATTATATTGAATTATTGAATTATTGTTCGTAAATTGAGTTTATAAATATTACTTTATTATATTTTTTTATTGTTCTCGTGCGTTGTATTTTTGTTTGTAAAAAACGAATTTAATAAATGTATAAAATGTAATATTATTTTATTATTAAATAAATTTGAAAAAATTGATAAAACAAAACTGAAGGATTATAAAAAATATCGCGTACACGATACATCATCAGGTACGAATAACTCGTGAATATCTTCACCCCCCGCAACGGCATTTTCCTCGATGATGGTGAAGAGCATGTCGAGTCCCGAGGTCAAAAGGTTATACGGGAAAGCAAACGTGAACGAAGCGACTGAAGCTCCGAGTGTGCATCTTGAAAGGATGTTCCCTATGGGTATGCAATTTTACGAGCTTTCGCACGGTGCACCGAGAACGTCACGATCCTACACCGGAAATCCTCTCGGAGTTTCAAAGCCCGTTCATATCTTACGGCGTTTTCCAGCTACCGAGTCGATAGCGGTTTACTCACTGTACGAAACTTCGAAGTAACTTCGACACCCGTAAGCTAATAAAGGAGTACAAAGTACCAAAGCTCATCTCCAAATTAGTCGTAAACTCACTGACTAACAATTAATCACGTATGATTTTTTTACGATTTTTTTTTTTTTTTTTACGATTTTTGTTTTTTTTTCACGATTTTTGTTCTTTTTTTTACGATTTTTGTTTTTTTTTACGATTTTTTTACGATTTTTGTTTTTTTTACGATATATTTGTAAAATTGATTTTTTTAAATTCGGTTAATTAATTTATATTAATTTATTATATGCATTTAATATTCATTAATTATGATTTTATATTATGTGTAGATATTATAAAATAATTCATTATTAATTTAATGTTTATTTATCATATGACTACTCAGTTAAAAATATTATTTGATATTTGATTATTTAGTTCGATATTGTATTATTTAATTTAATATTCAATATTAACTTCGAAAATTATTAAATTCATTCTTATGTCATTTGAATATTAAGAATTGAATATTCTTTCACCCATTTTTATTCAATGTAAAATATTACCAGTTCTTTATTTAAATTTACAATTTAATATATTAAACACGAACGTCAAATGAAAAATATAACGAAAACTAAAAATAAAGAGAAAAAATAGAAGTAATAAAATTATTAAAAAATCAAATAAATTAAAATAGAAAATTTCAAAAAAAAAAGAAGAAAAAAAATTAATAGAAATAACGAAAAATGACGTCACCTGATAAAACAAATTTTTATTTAAACAAATCGAAATAAAATTTCAAAAAATAATAAAAACAATGAGAAACCTATCAATAAATGTAACAAAGAAAACTTTATTGAATAAATTCGTCTTAGGGCGTCAAGACTCACCCTAGTAAAAAGAAAACCACCTTTGTTCCCATATCTTTGAAATTATTCTACCATTAATTCTGAATGTTTGAAAATCGTTGTTTTCGTAAATATTTATAATTCCTTAACGTTTGCACGTATTACGAAATCGACTGATCTTATCCGGTCGAAAAGTATCGTACTCGTATATTTATACGTTATTCGTACGTTTATCCTCATAACTCGTGAGATACGAGTCCCAGGATTGTAAATACGTGATTTGTGGCTCGGGTTACCCCGATTCTCAATTTTTATCACTCCGTGCACTCTCTTACCTCAAAAAACGAAAAAAAAAAAAAAAAAAAAAAAAAACGACGCCGACGTCGAGCGTAACGCTTAATTTATAGCTCGATTCGTACCGACGCGATAAATCCGTGAACACGGCAGTCCGGTCAAAGCGCATGCGCCCATGAATGGTCGCGAAAACCATTCATTAGAAACATTTGCCGAGATTTCCCCGGCAAATGAGTGAAAATCCAATGCCCGGAGAAATGATATCAACGTCAACGAAATTGTCAAAATCAACGTTCGAGTACACGTGCTTCGTCATTAATCGATCAAAATACAAAGTTACACTGAAAAGAGAAACTCAAAAAAAAGATTTTAAAATTTATTTATCGAATAATAATAATCGGAGTAATAATATTATATTATATATTTTGTATATATTTTTTAAAATGTTTTTCATTGAAAAAATAAAACGTGGAAAAAGAATAAAAACATTAAATAATAATAATAGATACTTGGAAAAGAAATTATTATTACGAACTAGAAAAAATATGAATTATAAATGATGAATAATAAAATATGAATTACTGAAAAATAAGAAAATGAATTTGTTTGGGTTTGTTTGGGTTTGGGTAACAATTGCTCTTACAGGAAGTAAGAGCAATGTTTGAATTATATTTTTTTTTACATTTTCTTTTACACATAAATATTTGATTTTATATTTAATTATATATTTTTCAAAATGTCTTTCATTAAAAAAAAAAAAAAAGTAAAACGTATTAAAAGCATTGAAACGCTGAATCAATAAAAATAATAAACGTTTGTAAAAAATTGAAAAGAATTGGGTATTTTTTAAACTTCATTAAAAAAACATAAATCATAATAACAAATATTACGATGTTACTTCGTAATGTGTATTGTTATAATTTTTATTATTATTGAATTACGATTTAATTGTTATAAATGTATTATAATATTGTTTATGATAATATTTATAGATATTATTATTTTTATTGACTGAGATTGTTATTAATTTTCCTACACCTTGTATACAGAATGAAAGTATTCTCCAGGGCTTTAGCCTCGCTCGTGCTCTTTGTTCGACATGTGAGAGAATGTAACGTGATGGTTTGTCCTGGACGAGCCTCGCGAAACAACCGATGCTACAGGGATATTTTCTCCTCCGAACAGAACGCACAGACCTCGAACTTGTTTTCTCGTGAGACTCGAAAAAAAATCGGAAAAGAGAGTGGGGGGAGGGAGGAAGAAAGAGAGAAAGAGAGAGAGAGAGAGAGAGAGAGAGAGAGAGAGAGAGAGAAAGAGAGAGAGAGATAACCAAGAAAGATCGTAAATGTTTGGTTTTAGTACGATTGTACCATAGCTCTCGGTGCCTAAAGAAGTCCAACGCTCGAAGCGCCCTTTGCGAGCTCGCGCAACTCCCACGGCTCAGGGATCTCGCGATTCTTTTCTTTTTTGAAAAAAATTTTTTTTTCTTCATTTTTCAGCCATCGTGCAAATTCAAAATTCATGCAATTTTTGCAGTTATACAATTTGTGTAATTTTTACATTTGTAATTTAATATTGACGTCGTTCTCACAAAATTAATCTCTGGCATTTTTGTCCCAAAAATTCAGATTGCATTTTGAAAATCGATCTTTTTTTTTCTTTTTTTTTTTTTTGGTTTCAATTCGAACTCTTTTTCTTAGAACTCAGCGGTTTTTATTTTCTTTCGTTCTTTCCTTAAAAGTGAGGGCATTTTTTAAAAATGTTTTTCAGTTATTTGTTTGGGTTTGTTTGGGTTTGTTTGGAAAAAAAAAAACGTTTTTTTTTCGGTATTTTTTTACACATTGTTTTGGTTGGGTTTAAAACAATGTTTAAAAAACGTTTAGAAAATATTAATGAAATATTTTTTTAATGTTCAACAAATATTTAAAATATATTTTTCGAATACTTAAAAAATTGTAAAAATTGTAAAATTATAAAATTATAAAATTATAAAATTGTAAAATTATAAAATTATAAAATTGTAAAATTGTAAAAATTGTAAAATTGTAAAAATTGTAAAATTGTAAAAATTGTAAAATTGTAAAAATTGTAAAATCATAAAAATTGTAAAATTATCAAATCCTACAATTGTAAAATTGTAAAAATTGTAAAAAAATGTGTGCCGAACGTATCGGTACCGGAAGTACGATGGCCTAATAATCTTTCATCCGGCTATAAACATAATAATATTCGTTGCAAACGCGAGGGACAGGAGCTCTAAAAAGTGGGCGATTCTCCCACGGTCATGGTCGTAGTGTTGGAAATGGATTCTCGTTCATTGATACGTAATGCCCGCGAACCTGGACTAATATGGCGATCAAGGAGAGGGAAAGGAAGAGGCGGAAAATAAAAAGAGAGAGAGAGAGAGAGAGAGAAAGAAAGAAAAAGAGAGAGAAGGTGTGCGTTTCGCCATATTTCGCTTTTACAATGATCGCACAGTAGAATCCACCGGATGATGATGATGATGATGATAATAGATTTTAATATGTCCCAGTAAGCACTTTCGGGCAATGTACAGCAATATATAAAATAATAACAAAATATAACAAAAATAATAATAATAATAATAATAATAATAATAATAAAATAATGCTACATTAAAAACTAAGTCGTACAAATAAAAACAAATAATAATAATAATAACAATAATAACAACAACAACAACAACAACAACAACAACAACAACAACAACAACAACAACAACAACAACAACAACAATAATAATAATAATAATAATAATAATAATAATAATAATAAAATTAACGTGACCGGATGTGACATTAATGAGAAAATAGGAGTTTTAAAGATTTTTATCGGTCCGAAATCATTAAGGGTTCATTCGATCTTTAATTCTTGGTGAGTCGACGATTCGAATCGTAAATAAAGAATAATAAAAAATGGAAGGGGAAAATAAAAAAAGCGACGGATTTGGTAATCTCAAATATGTATTCTGTGGTAATAATGAAATACGTAAAAATGATGAGGGTTTCGCTATAGACGTGTGCATAAAATTGATAGGGGGGAAGCTGAGATGCTCGATAAATCGTAGGCGGTGTGCGGTGACCGTACGAACGAGCATCCTTCCTTATCCCTCTTTCGATCTTATCGATTTATCGATATCTCGAGACCGGTTGCGATCTCGTTATAACCGAAGCCAAACCGAATAATACCCGAGACAATCACCGATCCACCAACACACTCGTCCACTTTCATTATAATGAGCTATAAATAATCATCGTTGACGCACACCCCGAGCATCTTTACACATCCACCGGTCTTTCATTCTCCAATCCTGAACTCCTCCTGCTTGGCTTCTTATTACGAAAGTTTGTTTTTTCACATCCCCTTTACACCCCTTTCTCTGTGATCTACGATTCGCTATTTTCCTACCGATTTTTTCGTTAAAACATTCAATTAACAATGAATTTAACGCCGTTGGAGTTTCAAATGATATTGATATCATTAAAGTCGTTTTAAATCTTGAAATATTTGAAAACCATCAGGAACAAACCCAAACAAACAAAATTAAAGGTACTCGAACAAACCCAAGCAAAAGTAAACGAACCCAAAACCAAACAAATTCAAACGAACTTGGAAAGAATAAAGAGAAATTTTGAAATTATTGATAAAAACAACATACTTTGTTTGGGTTTGTTTGGGTTTCAATTCCACCAAGAAAAAGAAAAGGAATTGTTCAAGACGCCCAAACAAAATTGAACGA